>CAUYSK010106430.1:0-30035 GCA_963575035.1 Avahi laniger
AGGAAAGGAATCTGGGGAGGTGCCTGGGAGAGCCGGCTGGTGGAAACAGAATTTCCTCTCGGGAGGCAAGAGAAGCCTCGGCCCTGGCCCAGAAGAGGGAGGTGGGCAGAGAAAGGGGACACTACCTGGGGCTGGGGAAGCTTTCACGGATTTGGACTCAGAATAGCTCACAGAACATCAACCACTGTGTGTGTGTGTGTGCGCATGTGTGTGTGTGTGTGTGTGTGTGTGTGTGTGCATGCATTCGAAGTTTGAAGAGAGGAAAACTCCCACATGGCTCAGATAGAGTTAGGGAGAGAATGAACTATAGCAGCTACATCAATCGCCCTATGGACAATTCAGGAGTCACCTGAGATCTTGCTGTGGCTGGTAAGTTGGAGGAAGCTGGGGTTCCAGCAGTGGTGCAGGTACTGGTCCCTCCAATCACCTGAGACCTTTGCTATCGTTCATTGTTGTTAAGTCACATGTTCTTTGCTCCTTACCCCTCAGGCTAAGTGGCCTGGCCAACACCAGCAGCCCTCTCCCCCACCCACCCAATCACTGTGTGCTTCATTAAGACAGGATTTGGGAGAATTTGGGCAGGGCTAGAGATTAGCTTGTATCATTGAAGAATTATGGTATCATAAAACTGTAGGGAAAATGTTTACATGTGAAGGAAGTGTTAGGTACACCAGAAATACAGACAAACAGCTGATAATTTCTTTAAATTCTTTCCCAGCTATTTGCTAATATCCTAAGGGTACTTTTTTTTTTTTTTTAAATAAAACAGTCTTAAGCCAAGTTCAAATATAATCTGTGTTTGAAAGTCATGAAAATGTTATTGTTCCAATGTTTTGCCTGTTTGGACAAGACTCCTCATTTTCCCATTTTCCACTCCTTCTCCTCCCGCCTCTTCTTATGCCCTACATGAAGCTGTCCAACTTGGGGAGGTTTTTTTTGTGTGTGTGTGTGTGTATTTTTTGAGACAGTGTCTCTCTCTGTGACCCTGAGTAGAGTGCAATGGCATCATCATAGCTCACTGCAACCTCACACTCCTGGGCTTAAGCGATCCTCCTGCCTCAGCCTCCCAAATAGCTGGGACTACAGGCATGCGCCACCATGCCTGACTAATTTTTCTATCTCTTGCTCAGGCTGGGTAGGGAGGGTTTTTTTGTTGTTAACCATAAACATACTGCCATTTATTGACTTTGAGGTTTCAGTCCACCCTCCTATATGAATAATTAACAAGCTGATGCCTCCAATGTAACTTCAATGAAATCAATGTACAATTTGGCTTCTTTCAATGTAAAGATAGAGGCAGGCTCCACATATCTATTTTCAGGGAAATGGCTGAGATTTCTCCTACAGTTAGCAGCAGACTCCTAATACTGTCTAATCTTGTTAAACTTTAGAGTGGGAAGAAAAAACAAAGGAACTTGATTCTTCTTAAGATAGATCCATTTCTATAAGAATTAATCATTATAAATTGAAATAAAAGGAAAACCGGGTACTGATTTAAACCTAAACTCTCCACTAGATATCTGCTGATAACCTTTAAATGGTTCACCAGTTCCCTTAAAGACACCGAGGTCAGCCTATGAGCCCTCTGCATGGCACCGTATGGGTAATCTTGAGAAGACACTAAAACTCAAACTTGAAGTAAATAATGATCCGAAGATAATTCCCTAACTCTAACTCTCCACCTCATCTCCACTATTCTCTATATACAGTGGAAACTGAAAAAAGACTGTATCATCAATTCTAGAATGCACTTCCTCTCTTTTCACTTTATTTACTCACCTTTGTTTTAGCATCTCTGAAATCATGCAGTCCATGATATCTTATAATCATTGTTGGCCGGGTGGAAGTCATTACTTTTGCTCATGTAACCTTGAATTATGTTGACATTCTGTAAGCATGACTGGATCATTGCAATCTTTCAACATTTTAGTCAAGAAACAGTTAAAAGATAATTTGTGGAAGAAATATGAATTCTGGCTATTGTCTGGAAAACTTCCTTTGAGATCAGTTGAGATCAAGCAATTACCAGCAGAAACGGGTGGCTGGGACTTGAAAGAAATTCCCAGAGATAATAGTGGAGCACTGTTGTGCTGCAAAAACAACATTTTTGATAGCAAAGAGAACAATATGGTGTGTGGGAAAAAATTCTGAGTCAGGAGTGATATCACCAACATGGTGGACTAGGAAGCTCCAGGCGCTCCCTCCACCCACAGATGAACCAAATAAACATCTACCTACAGACCATTTCCCCCTGAGAGAAAGTCAGAGAACAGTTGAGAGACTCCTACCCACAGGGCAACTGAGAAAACATCCACATTGAACAGGAAGGAAAGGTTGAGGCACTCTCGGGCACCAATCGCACCCCAGGCTCTGTGTTATAAAATTGAAAGAGAAATCCTCAAGACCCAGATTCTCCCAGTGGAGAGGAGATCTGGATCTCACATATAGGGCCCTACCCCTAAGTTTCCCCAGGGTTTGACTTTGAATTCACCAATGGTAGGAGTGGAGGGATAAGACACGTGAGTGTCTCTCTCTCTAGGCTGTAGGGGGGAAAATGGTAGTTTTCTATGGGTATGCCAGCTCTTTAAAAGACTCCATCCCTCTAGGAGGAGTGCCAAGAAGGAGCTTAAAAAACAGACACCCCTGTTTCTTCCAGGAAGGGATCTATAAAACACCCCTCCTGAGGGTACCTGGAAGTTGGACTTTCAATTAACTCATATTGGAAAGTTAAAGAGGCAGTCAATTATTTATCTGCTGCTAGCCTGGGAGAATTTGTGCTCACATCAAGAGCCCCAATTTTTACAATATCCACCCAAGAGACTGTATCCCAAATCTCCCAGCTCTGGGAGAAAAAGGGACTGGCATACATGTCTCTCTAGACTACAGGAAAATTGGGCATTTTAATTTTTTTAATTTTTAATTGTTATTTTTATAAATAACCTAATGATGTTCCTCAAGGAACTAGAAAAAGAAGAACAAATCAAATCCAAAATTAGTAGAAGGAAAAAAATATAAAGATTAGAGCAGAAATAAATATAATTGAGACTAAAAATAAATATTAATACAAAAGATCAGCAAAACAAAAAGTTGGTTTTGTGAAAAGATAAACAAAATTGACAAAACTTTAGCTTTGTCAAAGCTAAAGAGAAGACCCAAATAAATAAAATCAGGCATGAAAAAGCAAACATTACAAATGTTTGATACCATAGAAATAAAAAGCATCATTTGAGACTATTACAAACAACAATACGCCAACAAATTGGAAAACCTAGAAAAAAAATGGGTAAATTCCTGGACACATACAACCTACCAAGATTGAACCATGAAGAAACAGAAAACCTGAGCAGACCAATAATGAGTAAAGAGATAGAATCAGTAATAAAATGTCTCTGAACAAAGAAAAGTTCAGGACAGGATAGCTTCATTGCTGAATTCTACCAAGTTCTAAAGAACTAATTCCAATTTTAAAATTTTCCAAAAAATTTAAAGGGGACAGAATTCTTCCAAACTCATTGTATTAAGCCAGCATTATACTGATACTAAAACCAGACAAGGACACATATGAAAAAGGAAAACTATAGGCCAATATCCCTGAGAAATAGAATGTAAAAATCCTTAACAAAATACTAGCAAACAAAGTACTAGCAACAGCACATCAAAAAGATAATACACCATGATTGAATGGGATTTGTCCCAGGAAAGCCAGGATGGTTCAACATATGCAAATCAATAAATGTGATACATCACATCAACAGAATGAAAAACAAAAATCATACGATCGTGTTAATAGATGCAGAAAAGGCATTTGCCGAACATCCTCAAATTAAGAAAATTAAGTAGGAGGCAAACAAATGTTATTAATTTTATGACCTTTTAGTTGACCACCACCGTTTTGTTCCAGCAATGTGTTTCTTGGCAATTTGCAATGGGCTGATGAACCTTTGCAACTGTGAGGCTGTTGGCTTGTTTTCACTTCCACTTTCCATTTTTACAAAAATCAAAGCTAACCAATGCTTCTTTTAAGGACTGAGTCAAGCAACTGAATGTTGGGAATTAACTGTAGTCCTGTGCTTCTGCCATTAGACAGTGTTCTCTCTCTATGTTCATTGCACTGACAATACTGTTCTTCCTTAAATCAGAGAAACTGGCTGTCCATTAGAGGTTGTAGCCCTTTTAATAACTGTAAACAGTGTAAGTAAATGGACTAACTAATATTTACTACAGATCCCATCTGTGATGTACTCATTGTCTTAAATGCTTGTCTCCCCTGGCTTTGCTCCAAGAGTAAGAGAGAGGAGATTCCCAGGAAGAACATTGCATTCTTATGGCTCATTGTTTTTTCTTGGGAAACAAATGATCTAAATTGCGGATGAATTTATTGACTCTTTAAACTGTAGGCACTTTCATTCACACCAAAGGAATCCAAAACAGAACTTTCTTGTTTTCTGGAGGGATGGAAAAACAGAACAGAGAGGGAGCTTATAGATACTATTCAAGCAAAATGATTGACACATAGCCATAAGTAGAAGTAGTGAGGGATAGAGACAAGAACAAGATTTTGATGTCAGACTTGGGTTCACACCAAAATTATGTAGCGTTGGGCAAATTACCAAGACCTTTTGAGCCTCAGTTTCCTAATCTGTTTGGTGCATGGGAAGATTACACGAAATAAATTAAATAAATCTGGCTCATAATAGAAGCTCAGTAAATATACATTTTTTTGGAAGAGTGACTATTGTTATTAATTTTATAAGTTACCTCTCAGAATGTGTGATATTATAAACAATGCTGCAATGAGCATCTTTGTGCATAAATCTTTGTCTAATTCTCCATTCTTTTTTCTTAAAATATGTTCCTAATAATGAAATTACAAAATCAAGGGCATATACATTTTTTACAAATTTTAATACATAAAAGCCTTTCCAGAAAAGTTGCATCTTTTCATTGAGTAAGAAAATGCCTTTCTCACCTATACCTCATTTAATTTTGCTTACTTAATAGTACCTTTTATGTTATGTTTGGTTTAATTAGTCTTTTCTGATTATACTAGTGAAATTGAATTTTCTTTGTTATTTATTAATTATTTGTATCAATCTTACTTTTTAATGAAATATTGATTTTTGGTTATTCATTTCTTATATACTAAGTTTTTATACATTCTAGAGTCTGATTCTGAATCAATTATGTCATCTATTGATCTCTCTTTCCAATCTTGCATCAGTATCATATTGTTTTAATTATCATGGCTTTCCTCTGTGTTTAAATGTTTTGAAACGTCTTAGGACCACTGAACTGAAAAACGGCAAATATCATAGGATGCTGAGGAAAACACATCAAGAGGAAAAAGAATTAGTGAGACCCAGATAGTTACAAAATGTTGGGAAACCTCAACAAACTTCACAGTGGCTTGCATAAGCCTAAAAGTAAGATTTGACAAGCTTCTTAAATCCACTGTGATCATGATGAAGAAAGGCAGTCAGATAGATAGCTTTTTCTCTGTGCCCTGAGCAGCTACAACGACCAGATGTCGGAGGATGGGTGAATCCCCTTGTACATGCATTTAGTTCTTCCATGTGATTTTATATTCACCTGCAAATCTGATCATGTCATTTCTCTGTTTGGAACTTATCAATCACCTACTATTGCATGAAAAGTAAGATCTAAATGTGGCTCATAAAGCACCGAAACACCTGGATCCTGTTGGTCTATCCAGTCTCATCTCCCAACCCCCCATACTTTCTGTGATGGTCGAGAGGACCTGGATTTCAACTGGGTCACCACGTCCAGCCCTGCTCTAGTGCCTCTGTAGCTCCAGTTCCAGCATCATCCCCCCTCCTTCCATTCTCTTCATTTTTTTTTTCATCTGACAAATCCCCATCGTCTTTCAAGTTTCGGTTCAAATAGAATCTCCTTAATCAAGATGTCCCAGACATCTGTATCAGATACCATCTGTATCTCTTCATCATAGCGATGATGTTATTTCAATTATATGTGCTCCTGGGGGGCAGGGACCATTTTGTTTCTCCTCTGAATCCCTGGCATATAGCATGGTTCCCGGCGCAAAGTGAATGATTAATAGAAAGTTCTCAAAGAAGTAATGAGACAAAAATTAGATCTTGGATGCAATGTAACATGCATAGCCTCTTGTTTTCCTCCTGAAGAACACTTCAGAGTTAGAAAGCAAACACAACTCTGCAAACATTTCCCAATATAATCTTTTATGTTTTTTAGTTTGTATTTTGCTATTGCAACAAGGGCATATTTGAGAGTTTTTCTTAATTCATCTTCTTGAGGGATGTGAAATGATCATAAAGCTCTTTTTGTAGAGAGGAAGCATGTGGCTGGGATAAATGTGCCAAATCCAAAGAGGACCAGAGATCTCTGAAAAAGCACCATGATCATCCAAAGAAGGGAATTCTTACAAACCCACCCACTCATCAGAAACACAAGAAGGACAAAAACTATCAACACCTTCTAACCACAAAACTCAATTATAGGCTTCCAGCTGCCAAGCATCACTTCAGATACTGCTTTCATTTCTGGCTTTTCTGAAGCTTTGACACACATCTCAATTTCGGTGCTAAAACATAAGGCATATCTTAAGTCTGTAGCTAAGCATAACCCCCCACTGCCCTCGACGTCCAGTGATTCTCGGGACAATCCCTGGGAAGTGAGCTAGACAGGAAGTGGTGCTACCTCTCACTTGCACAACTTGTCATAGCCTTCCAGATCATGTCTGTGGTCAATGACTGGCCAGAACTGGCCAGCCTCCAACAGGCTTGTTTAGACTACTTGATGAGTTGACACAAGCAGCAACTCTTTCCAGCGCTATTAGTGTCTGAACATTAACAAGCAACAGCGTTCACTGAGACTATTAAAGAGAAAAGGCACTTTAATCTTTGTTTTGGAAGTGAGCCCTCCAAACAAACCCTTGGTAAGGAAACCCTTGCGAGCCAGCGGCTGTGGCAGCAGAGGACGGCAGGACATGGGCTGAGTCGTGGCAGGGATCTTCTGCTTATGGGTCAGAGTCACTGGAAGGGGAGGAAGGGAGGGGACACCCCTGGCCCACCACCCTTAGGGAAAGAAAATGCTAAGTACACCATGTGATGAATTTTCAGCACTCTGTCAGCAATGCTATACATTTAAATTCCAAGCAAACAGTTCACAAAGGACTCCCTTACCTTTGCTAACTGCAAAGTAAACAAACCTGCAGGAGAGAGGGTTTCTCACCTTACTAAGAGGTCCCTTGCAATTTAGAGACTGTGAGGACAGTATTTAGAATTGTGGTTCTGGAAACCAGGGTGGTTCCCAGGTGTGTTGCTCTGTCAATGACAATCTCCACTGAAAATGCAGAGACGTGGCAAGAATGTGACACATGAGGCTGAATCTGTCTCTGAGAGTGGACAAATGACTTACACGCAGGAGAAATGTGTGCTCATCTTTGTTTCTTTTCTCTTGTTTTTTAACAAACAAAAACATAGAATCATACAACTTAAAATTTGGAGGAAGTTTAGACATCTTCTGCATTAAGATCAGCCTCATTTACATATTATTAAGCATTATTAAGCCGGAGGCGGTTTGGATAGGGACCCCAATCATGGTTTCCATCATGTAGCAATCACCACTTAATTTTCTCCGCTGAAGATTTATAAAATTAGAATGAGGAAAATTGGATTTATTAGCATCGATGAGTATGAATCAAGAATGGTTGATAGGACCAACCTACCAATTCAACTATCGACTGAGTTTATGGAGTGGGCATCAGTGTTTATTTTTAATCATTCTTCTGTGGTGTTTGCAAAAAGCAGGAAATTTTTGAACATTCCACAAAATCTGTTTTTTTTCCAACCACTAAGTTAACTGGGTCCGTCATCAATTTGATTTACATAGCAGGGACTGAAATGAAAAACAAAGAGTTTTAACTGCAATCAATCATCCACATTTAATAAAAGTGTTTTAAAATGGGATTTGAGTGAGATATAAATAAAACCATCATGTAATATTCAAGTGAAAGAGGAAGAGAAATCAGACCTACCTATCCTTCCATCTTCCCCCTTCATTACTGAGGAAAACATAATAGTGGATTGTGAGAGCCCACTCAGATAATAATCTTACTGAAATTCCTGATCTTGGAGAACAAAAAAAGGAAGAAATGCTTGCATTCCCAATTGTATTAATGATTACAAACAATGACTGCAAGGCTGTTGCAAATGTTTCTATTCTGACATTAAGAATGATGGAAGAGAAACCTGGTGCCTATTTTCCTGTTTTCAAGGTGGGGAAGTATGTATGCTGATGACTTAAGGTTATCAGAAAGCTGCCTTTTGCTACATTTATCTGTATCCCTCATGCATTCATATTTTAGAAAGTTGATGGCCTCAATTATTAACATAATTGTTTCTTAGTCCCAGTTTGGAATTAGAACTTCAAACCAACAGCCTCCTATTTAAGTCACGTGTTTATTATTGTGTTAGGTTGAATAACAATCCACCCCCCCACCCCCAAATTACCCAGGTCTTGATTCCTGAAAACTGTATGACACAAAAGACTGTGCAAATGTGATTAAGTTAAGGTTCTTGAGATAGAGAGGTTATCCTGGTTTACCCTGGTGGGCCCTGAATGCAACACAAGTGTCCTTATAAAAGGGAGACTTGACTAAAACAAAAGAAAGAGAATGAAACGAGATGCTACATTGCTGGCTCTGAAGATGGAGGAAGGGCTGGTGAGCTGGAGAGCAAGGAGAACAGCTCTAGAAGTTGGAAAATTTTAGGTGGAAAAGTGCAACGTGATAACTAGGATAAAACTAGTGTTAGGATAAGTCATAACAGGTTATACATTTTTGTATATGATAAAAGAGGGAACTAATTTTAATTTAAGGACAAGCAAATGTCAAGAGGAAATAGAGTCAAAGTATCAAAAAATAAGTCCAATATGAGCTGTTTTTTAAGGTTTTATTTTTAATTGACATATAATAATTCGACACATTTATGGGGTACAGTGTGATGTTTCAGTACATGTATACCTTGTGTAATGATCAAAGTCAGGGTAACTAGCAAATCTGTCACTTCGAACATTTATTATTTCTTTGTGGTAAGAACATTCAGAATCCTCTCTTCTAGCTATTTTGAAATATGCAGTAAGTTATTGTTAACTATAGTCGCCCTACTGTGCGATAGAACACCAGAACTATTCTTCCTATCTAACAATAATGTAATATCAGTTGGCCATCCTCTCCCCTCCCCCTCCCTTAACCCTCCTTCCCTTCCCACCTTCCCAACTTCAGACAACCAATATTCTACACTCTACTTCTATGAAATCAACTTTTTTAGATTCCACATATGAATGAGATCATGCAGTATTTGTCTTTCTGTGTCTGGCTCATTTCATTTCACATAATGTCCTCCAGATTCATCCATGTTGTTACAAATGACAGGATTTCATTCTTTTTCAAGGCTGAATAGTATTCCATTGTATATAATACCACATTTTCTTTATCCATTCATCCACTGATGGACACTTAAGTTGATTCCATATCTTGGCTATTGTGAATGATGCTGCAATAAACTTGGGGTTATGGATATCTCTTCCACACACTTATTTCCTTTCCTTTGGGTTTATACCCAGGGGTTTCTGGATCATATGGGAGTTCTGCTTTTAATTTTTGAGGACACTCCATACTGTTTTCCATAATGACTGTACTAATTTACATTCCCACAAACAGGGTGTAAGGGTTCCCTTTTCTCCACATCCTCCCCAACATTTGTTATCTTTTGTCTCTTTTTGATAATAGCCATTCTGAATGGCGTGAGGTGATATCTCATTGTGGTTTTGATTTCCATTTCTCTGATGATTAGTGATATTGAACACTTTTTCACATATGCTGGCTATTTGTATGTATTTTTTTGAGAAATGTCTATTCAGATCTTTTGCCCATCTTTAATCAGATTATTTGTTGTTGTTTTCTATTGAGTTGTTTGAGTTAGCTGGGCCCTGTTTATAAGCATAATGCCAAAATAATTTCCAATGTTATGACATGGTTTAGGACAATGACAAAATATTAAAGAAAGTTACCTGTCATCTATCTTGTCAGAAATATATTCATTCTCTTGTATTTTAAAGTCCTTGGAGACTGTATCTCTTGATAGACAATGAGCAATAGAAGGTAGGTTGGGAAAAGGAACTGTAGTTCAAGAGGTTGTAGAGAAGTTGTGTGGCACACCTCTGGGGGCAGTATCGAGTAAGACTGAAGAACAGTGGGCAGCTCTCAAAATTGGCAAAACTTTTCTATGTAATTTTCACTATACAGATTCTTATTTTGCCTCAAAATTTTTAATTATGAGCTATTGTAAGTCAGGTGTTATTAATGAACCTCACCTTGATCTGTGTTTTATGTGTCTCTACTAATACAATATTTGATGCTAAGTCCATTAAAGGAAACCTCCGATCTCTTTTATCATGATTTCCTGCGATATCTACAGATACAGAGTGAAACAGCTTTGCCGTCCAGCTGCTCAAGACTGTGAGCAGCATGGCAATTGATGGCATGATTTTTTAAAATGGCAAGTGACTCCTATTTATGTTCTCAATAAAACAAACTATACCCTTCCTTTGATTTTTGGTCAGTTGCTTTCCTGAAGATTCAGTGTATATTGAAACTGTTCAAAAATATTTTGTATATAAAGTAGCATTTGATTTCAGGCTCAGAGAATTATAAACAAATTTCTCATTTATTTGATCATTTGCTGAACTACTTAAAAGCTACTTCACTGGGTGCTTCTCCCCTGCACTGTAGGACATCTGGTATCCCTGCTCCATCAACTGCTAGGAGTATCCCCAACAATTGTAAAAACAAAAAAATGCCCCCCTACAAATTTCCAAAAAGGCCTCTAGGGGGAGGTACCACCTCTGCTGAGAACTAATGATCCAGGTCTATGATTTTGCTGGTATGAGGAAAATCGTTCTCATCTAGCCTCTGAACACATACTTTCTCCTTCGTTTCTATGTTGCATTATACAGGCAGTCCTACAGGTGATAGTTCCAATTGTAATGGCAAAAGAACTATAGAAAACTAAAATATTTTTTGCGGTAACTCTTGGCTAGAAGTCCAGGTTGGTAAGGCCTTGTTAATTTATATATATATATGTATCTCACATAGGCTGTGACCTAGTAGGAGAGATGCTTTACATGTTGTGTCCCTGGACGTGGGCATCACTCTAGAAAGATGAGGGCTGTAGACTTCTTGATTTCTGAGACTTGCCTGTTCCATGTCTCTGTCACGAGGACAGTGCCTGGCACGTATTGGCTGCTGCTGCTCACTTCCGTCGGGCAGATGTCAAAGGAAGCGTGGTGGCATTCAGGTCACGATGCAGCACAGGGGAAAGAGGGACGGAGGCAGAGCTTGACATCACATTCGCCCATCAGGAAGGGTGGCCATTTGTGGAAGCTGGTATCTGAGGGGCACATCAGGCTCAGTCACAATCCTGGAGGCTGTTAGTCCAGGGGGGTGTGAGGTTGGTGGACAGAGAGGAGTTAGGAGGCAAAGTGTGAGAGGAGGCTGGGAAGAGCGGGGTAAATGGGAATCTTCAGAGCCATGTAGCCAAGCAGGAAAATTGTTCTACTGATTCAAGCCCCCATAGTCAGTCTGAGACCCAGGTGTGAGACCACTGAACCTCTCAAGAGAGCCTTCAAGAATAAAATCTAGTGCAGTGTCTCTGGCACCAGGGTGGAGTTTAGGACAATGCTCTAGGTCAGAGCGGGAGGCTGGATGTTTCAGAACAGAGTGGAAGGAAGTATCCCAGTGCCGTGGCCTGAAGAGCAGCCTGGGGAGTGGGGATGGAATGGTTTCTGCTGGGGCCAGCATGGATAACCAAGGGCCGTGGTCTCAAGTCTCAGATGCCTGACAGTGGACAGGATTCCAGGGATGATGTGGGACAGCCTACCACTGGAGCCTGTGAGTGGAAGGGCGGGATGCCGAGTCTCAGTGAAAGAGAACCTGAGGCTGTTCAAGGAACTCTGAGGTTGATCTGGAAAGTAGGGTCAGGCTGGGCTCAGCTTTGGAGGACTGGATAAGGCAGAAGGAAGGGAAAAAGGTGGGTGGGTGGAAGAAGTGAAGTGGGGTAGACAGCATCATTTGTTAACACACTGACTGCCACACTAGAAAAAAAATTTTTCTCTGGGGCCACAGTGTTTTATTAAAACAAAATGATCCTTTCTAATTTGTTATTTTTTTATTGTTTTCTGTGTGTGAGTTATATGCAATGTAATCCACATTTTTAGAATTAAATTGTCAATATTAATTGTAACAATAAGAACATCAACAAATAAGATTTTCACAAACCAACTGCAGGGTTTTGCTTCATGCTGTCCCAGGCTCAAAACTAGCCTGAGTTAAATCCAACTCACATGGCAGTCAATGTGTTAAGTAGAAAGTTGGATCGGGTGATATATTTGGACCTATCATGCACTATCAGGTGCTTGAATTATGATTAACTTTTCTATAAGCAAAGGAACTTACTAAGAAAGGCTTAATTCTTAGTGTCCCAACCAGAGGGCAAGCAGGCCAAAATTTCCAGTTTCATTTCTAGTAACCGAAATGTTGGGGAATGGGCTAAAGTATTCCAGATGGAATGTAACTTGAAATGGGGAGCAGGAAGGAGGGAGAAGTGTGCGCCATTTCTCACCTTGACTCTACATCTGTTATTACTTTCTTATTTCCCTGAAATACTAGGCTTGTCTCCACAAAAAACAATTCCTTCTTCAGGCTCATAGCTTCTCCCGCCTCCCCTTCCATAACAAAAAGAAGGCAGTAGTATAAATGTGAGGCTCTTTTGTTTCTAAACCTATCAATAGGATTGACTTTCTTTAAGCATCAGTTATCTTAAATTTCAATATTGTCCTCTCCTCAAAAAAGTAATGACTGCTTATGTAGAAACAAATATCACATCACCGCTTAATGCCTGGGTGCGATGACAGGATATTTCACTATAAACTATGATCACAGCATAACATATTTTGTGTTATTGAAGTCTCAGAATTCTTTAGCAACACAGCGTTGTGTTAAGGATTCTTGGTACCTATTACTCCTAAACAGGATCCAGCAGGGACCGCAGATTGCCTGTAAAATCAGGCAGAAGTCGTTATTTCAATGTAATATTTTGTGTAGATTAAAACAGAGAATTAAAGAGAATTGTTTTAAAAGGCAAACCAAGTAGATGAAATCTAAGTCAGGATGCTTGTCTTAAGGTTTAAGAAGCTACGCTTGTTCAAGAAGAATATGATAACATCACGGTTGATCCATTTATGGATTAGATTTAGAAATAGTAAATCTAGATTCTGGGGATGTTTACAAAGCAAGGATGAGATTTCCCACAGTGATACTTCCTGGTGATCAAGTAGCTGTGGACAAGGATGTATGACAAGATGCTGTGAACCTAATAAAGTAGCTGACTGCTAAGGACCAGATCTGTGCACTTGGATGCTAACTAGTCAAACATGGTTGTCACACCATAAGTGTCAGTTCTCACTGTTTCCCAAGCCCCCTTTTCACATAAGTTTAAAGTTAGGTTAACCTACAGGGCCAAGAAAGCCTTCCACACTTAATAAGAACCATGGCTGGAAAGACGGTAAAAAGACCCTAACCAGGTTGGATAAATTAAACCCATCATTGTTGTTTTGCAAATAGACTGTGTTTCTCTTTCCCTTAGCTAGAGCACCCCCTCCACACCCTCCACTGATCTAAAGGCCATGCCTCAAGGCCCAGGGAAAGTCATCCATCACCCTGTCCCCAGCTCTCACTGATTGCCTCCTACAGTCCCGGTAGTCTCAGCTGCATAATTCAACTTGCATTTCTTTGTGTGAGTTTTTTTTTTTTAACTGCTTGCTATTGTTTTCGGGTGTTAATTTTGCCTCCCCCACCAGAGCAAATAGTCCCTTAAGGTAAGTTTCCTGTGGTAAGCACCTTTTGAATTCCACTGGTACAGAAATGAGTTACTATTTTTGGAAAAATGACTTTACAATTTACAACACACTTTCCCGTGTATCCTCATTTAATCCTCAGGGTAATTCGGTGAGGATGATGCTATCACTACCCACAGGTTACAGACCAGGAAACAGACTCACACAGGTCAAATTATTTGCCTGGGATCATACCCTCAGGGAATGGTGGGACTAGCCTCGAACTCAGCACTCCAGGATTCTAAATCCTTGCCAATTTCCGCTTACACGGTCAGCCTCTCCCTAATAATTTGCTCAATGAACCTGTCTTACAGATAAACTCTGTTGTACACGGGATGGACATGTTTGTGATTGTGGCATTGTACAGGATGAAATCCAGTCTGAAAATTCAAATATTTTAAAGGTTCATGTGAGACCTTTAAATGCATCGATACTGCAGGATGAGTTTGATGTGAACTCCGTTTCCATCACTGCCTGGAGTATGTAGTCTTTTATGTATGAAATCTATATATGTTTTATATGACTTAATAGGCCAAATGAAATAAATAGTAATAAATAATTTTATATGATTTAATAGGCCAAATGAAATAAATTAGTAAGTCTATCTCCTTTGACTTACTAATGTTTGAGAGAGAAAACTATTTAATCCAGCTTGTTTTTCTATTTTTTTAGTACTGCAATATATGTACAAGTGTTTGTTACTTTGTCAATCAGAAAAATCCAAAAAAGAAATATTATTAATATATTTAATATTTTAATTAATATTTAAATATTAAACTACTCTGGAAGACTATCAAACATAAATGACAAAGGAGAATAAAGCTACTATTTTGAGGAATGTTAATATTGTTCATTCACTTACTTTCATAACAACAGTTTTAGCGAAATATTTCAGTCCTACATAAAAATAAAAAACCAACACCCCTGAACCCGTCACTCAACTTTAAAAGAGAAAAAGAAACATTACAGGTAGAGTTGAAGGCCTCTATGTCCCTTCCCCTTCATAATTCTCTTTCTCTTTATCAGATGATTTCCAGATTTTATACTTTGAGTATATCCATATGTCTTTTCTAAATAATATTTTGCATTGTTTTGTATATCTTAATCTCTATTACACTTTTTGTGTTTCTCCAAAACTTGCTTTTTTTCATGAATGTTATGTTTTTGAGATTTATCTGTGTTGCCATGTGTAGCTCTATCTATTCATTTCCACTATTGTGCAATATTCCTTTGGATGACTAATCCCAAATTTCTATATCCACTCTACTAAGTGTCTGTTATTGGACACTTAAGACTCCTACAATGACAAACACTGCTGCTCCAGACAGTCCTATATATGTCTCTTGTGCACACGTACTAAAATTTCTGTAGGTTCTATATCCTGGAGTGGAATTGCTGGGTCGTTAGGCATGAGTGTATCCAACCAAGATAAGAATCTCCATAGCTTCACATCCTCACTAACATTTGGTACTGTCAAACTTCAGAAATGTTTCCAGAATGATAGGCATGAAATGGTATCTCCCTATGGTTTAAATTCGCATTTTTCTAGTTACTAATAATGTTGAGCATCTTTTCACATGTTTATCAATGATTTCATCTCTGAATAATATGTTTACATTCTGTGATCATTTTTCTGTTAGTTTTCTTGAATTTTTCTTATTTGTTTGCAAAGTTCTACGTATACTCTGGATATTAGTGCTCTGTGAGTTATATAAATTGCTAATATCTTTTCGCAATCTGCACTATCTTTTTATTTTAATGATATATTTTGATTGCAAAAGCTTTAGATTTTAATATAGTCACTCTTATTAATCTTCTTTTCTTTATGATTTCAGTTTATATCTTAAGATATTCTTCTAAAGTGAGGTCATAAGAATATTCTATATACTTACCTAAAAGTTTTAGTGGTTTTTTTTTTAATGTTTAGTTCACCTCAAATTTATTTTAAAGTATGGTGTGAGGCAGGGATTTAATTTATTTTTCTATTTGAAAAATCAGTTGCCCCAGCACTACTTACTAAATAATCCATCATTTGCATTGATTTTCAGTGTCATCTCCTCAAGTTTCCAGGTAGGCATGTATTTGTTTCTGGATTCCTTATTTTATCTCAGTTTATTTATCTATCCTGTACTAATAACTTTTTAACTTATTGTTATTTGGGGGAAAGGTTTTACTCTTAAAAATCATTGTGGCTCTTTGTTCTTCCAGGTAAAATTTAGGATGTTTGTAGGCTGGACATGGTAGGTCATGCAGGAATTCCAGCACTTTGGGAGGTTGAGGTGGGAGGATCGAGGGGAGGATTGCTTGAGGCCAGGAGTTCGAGACCAGCCTGAGCAACATAGTGAGACCCCCGTCTCTAAAAAGAAATAGAAAAATTAGCCGGATGTGGTGGTGTGTTGTATTCCTAGCTGCCTGCGGGGCTGAGACAGGAGGATGGCTGGAGCCCAGGAGTCTGAGGTTGCAGTGAGCTATCATGATGCTACTTCAGTCCAACCTAGGCAACAGAGCAAGACTGTCTCAAAAGAAAAAAAAATTTAGGATGTTTATTAAATTTCACCAAAAAATCCTGTTGGATGTTGATTATAATTGTATTAAATTTATAGATGTAATATAACCATATTAGATAAAATTTGAACATAGAAATCTCTCAATATTAGTATTCCAACACAGTCACTTATGTATGCATATATGTGCATGTACCTGTTTACCATTTGTCATTAGAAAGTAGCTTCCCTGAGAAAAGAGACTTTGCCTTTTTTGTTCCCTGCTACAATGCCAATACTCATAAATGTGCCTGGCACGTAATAGGTACTCAATAGGTATCTATAGAATAAATGCATTTTCTTATAATCTTTTTTATAACTATAATTTAAGTCATTTTAAAACCATTAAGAAAGGAGCTCAGTACTTTTCCATGTAGATTTGCGAGAATAAGACATTATTCTAAGGAGACATTTCCCATAGTGTGTTATACAGATATTAGACCAAGAGGTCATTGTGGGGAAAAAAGAGCTCGTGAGCAAACATCTTTGGGAAACGCCTCATACAATATTCATCTCTTAGAGTCACCATGTACATTAGTATATTAAAGGTTCTGAGAAGTCCCGCAGTTAAGGAAACTAGGTCAATTTTTTTCCTGAAAAATTACATTATCCCTGTCCTTTTTCTTTTTTCTTTTTTTCTTTTTTTTTGCTTTTTGACAAGATTGCATTCTGTTGACCAGACTGTAGTGCAGTGGTGTCATCATAGCTCATGGCAACCTCAAACTCCTGGGCTCAACCCTGCCCTGTTCAAAAAATACAACCCCCCTTTTTCATACCAAATACAAATGCTGTTCTAAAGAGCAAATTCTACAGTATCTGGGAAAGTACAGAATTGAAAAATATTGGAAAATGTAAAATTATTTAAATATCTTCTCCCATGTAGTTGAACATTTATTGGGGTAATGCTATATGCCATAGGAAAGATTAATTCATAGGACTGACACATCCCTTGAGAAGTTTTCATCTTTAATAACTATTTTTCTTGCTATTATTTAATAAAGTAAAAAATGATTAGTTTGCTGCAAACTTCGAAATTTCTACTAGTTTATAAAAGTAAAATTTAGGCAGAGAAATATAAGTATCAATTTTACTCCAAAAAGAGAACAAGTTTATAAAAACAACCTTATATTGTGTGTCTATGTTATTACACCGGCACTGGCATGACAGTCAAGATACCTGTGTGCTCGGACTCTGTTTTCTTGCCCTTTGATGCCACCAGGACATGTGGCATTGACATTGAGTAACTCATCTTCAATTTCTGCTTACGGTGTGGGGTGGCCCTCTCCAGAAGGGAAATCTCAAGGAAACTTTGCAACGCAGTGGGAACATTTTTACATTTTTCCAAATAATAAAGTAAGATTGTATGCTATTTAAAATTAGTAATTTACCTTTGGGGAGAACTCTTTTTGACATCTCTTTACATGATAGTAATAAAAATAATCCTGATAATTGTGCTATATGAGTAGAATCATCTTCTTGCTGAAAATGTTTGATCCAGTTGTTTTGTGAAGGCATAACCTGGAAGTGCTTAAGCTTAAGCCTCATGTGTACATAATACGATTATAAGCATGGCCAGATACAGATATAGATACATATGTTATATGTACATAGTTATCTATTCTACTTATCAGGAGTTGCCCAGGAGGACAGTTTGCATCTTTTAGAAATAAGTCAAACAGGATTTGGGGCTTTAGTAGCAAAACAATTATGTTGCATATTCAGCTGTATAGTGATAGATAGGTAGATGATAGATAGATACATAGATGATGGATAGATAGATAGATGTAGGTGTGGATATATCAAGAGTATATAACATATTCAGATGTAAATATAGATAATGCAAATACAGAGGAGTGCAAACATAGACATAGACAAAAATAAAGATTATACAGATGATTCTTTTTTATATTAACACATCTATTTAGGGCACCTTAAACAATAGCAAGTCATTACTTTCACCTTTGTTTACTTTTCCGAAATATATTTTGGCTGTCACGTAAATGAAACCTAGGGAATGGTTAGGAATCACATTAAGATTATGGACTTCCCCCCTTACATGCTAACTTGAGTTATGCGTTTAGAGAATAACTGATCTGGAAGACTTCTCAAGGCTTTGTGCCCTGAGGGATCCGCAGTCTGGAACATTTCTTCCACAGATCTCTAAGACATGTTCCCTAACATCATACAAGCTCTGCATTAATTTCATCTACTCAGAGAGGGCTTCCTAACCACTCTGGCCAAGAGAGTGCAGCTCTCTCCTCTTTATCACTCTATAATATTCTGCTTTGTTTTATTCTCTTACATGTGTCATTCCTGGTCGGTCTTCTTTCCTTCCTTTCTTTGTTCCTTCCTTTTCCTTCCTTCCTTCTTTCCTCCCTCTCTCCCTCCCTCCTTCCTTCCTTCCTTCCTTTCTTTCTTCCTTCCATCCTTCCTTTCTTCCTTCATTCATTTTTTTCTCTGTATTTAAAGGGCCAAAACTTCATATACTTGTTATTGTATTTTCAGTGCTTAGAATACTGCCTAGTACCGAGTAAGTGTTAAAAATGTTATTGTTACATGAGTAGATGAATGAATGAAAGCGAATTCACTTTAACACATCAGTTAATGCTACACGGAAGTTTTGCAACCCTCCATAGAAATAAGGAAATTGTGGTTTTCGAATTTCAACTATGTTGCAGGCACTGTGCTAGTAATGGCTGGGGAAGTCATTCCACAGAGTCACATGTGCAAAATGGAACTGTCATTATGTTTCTTTAACTGAACTTGATTTCTATTTTGGGTTCTTATTCTGTTGGGCAGGAAAACTCAGTTTTAATTTGTCAGGGATTCCATGTCCCTCTCTTTGGAGTTGTGCCTACATTTTTCAAGGTTGATGTGCACGAGTGGGAAAGCAGAGTTCTGGTGCTGTCAGCTGTCTGTGCTGGCCTCGGATGGAGCATCCTTGCTCTTGGCTGATCCTTGGTCATTGGTCCACACAGTTCCTTCAGGTGTAACTGTCTCAGCTAATTTCTGACACCCAGAGCACATGGCCACCTGCTTCAAAGGCCAGGCTGACACATGGAAAACTCTGCTTGCCTGACTCACTGAGATACATGAGACCATTTTGCTGTATCTGAGTAGAGAAGATAGCTGAAGACAGGACTTAAGGGAATATCTAGAAAACAAGCAGAGGAAAATGTGTTGTGTCTATGGCCTTAGGGGTGGTCAGGTTAGGTGACAGAATGGCATCATGGGAACCAAAAAAAAAAAAAGTTATATAAAAGAGAGAGAGGTCAACAGTGTCAAATACCAAGAGAAACCCACTGAAATGGTGGAAAAGAGGCCTTAATATCATGTCTACAAGATGTCCAAACAATGATAATGTTTTTTTTAAAAAGGGAGTAAAAAGAAAGGTTCGCCAGTATATGGTACAACATAGACAAATCAACTTATTTGTACGTTTTTTCTTATCAAAAAATTTTTCAGTTTTTCTGTAGAAACTCAACAAATGAATGCTGGTCAAGAATGATCTTTTCACTTTTCAATTGTGAGATCACTCACTGTAGCGATGGCTACTGGCTCTGCTTCCTCAGCCCCTAATTTAACTAGTTTGGCACACTTCAAAGATACTTAATATTTCATCCTTCGACTGTGCAGTTTCTTAAATGGCAATGACCTTTTGTTATGGTCAGTTTCTCATTTTCTTTCTGCCCATCCCCCAAAGGAAAAGGTTTTGTAGAGGCATTACACAGAACAGCTGCTTGGAACATGCACAGGGCAGTTTACATTAGGCTGTTTTTTCTTGAGAAAGTCATAGTTTAAACAAATGGTTGTGTCTATTTTAATCATTTTTGCCCTCTTTTGAAGTGTTTTTTCAAACATAAGTTTTTTTTTAGAATAGAGTTTTGCATTATAAATTAGTCTCCTCTGTCATGTCCCTTTTAAACACAGCTGTTACTACAATGTAAACAGAGTTTTTAAAATGTAGATAAACAGTTACAAGAGGAAGAGTTTCAAGTGTTTTTAACACATGGTCAGTTTTTGCTTACTTGAATTCTGTGGTTTGAAAGTTGAATTCGAAATACACTTTTGATTTCACAGATGTCAGGCTATTCAATACAGCTGTTCATAGATGCCCAATAAGACATTTTAATTTCACAGTTGGCACAATTTTGACAATGTTACATTTTTGAAGTCATATCAGTAGTAAACATAAAATGAATATGGAAATCCTAAAATGATACACTACAATAACCTTTGAGGCATAAATGTTGAATGGAAAAATTATCTAGTAGGCAAATGCTGAATTATAAAACAACGTTTTGTGGTCAACTAAACAACATGAAATATATAGCAAATTTCAGTATCTTGATAGGAGCTATAGTTTTAATTCCAGGAAGAGAAATAAAGGTACTAATTCTCCAGTTTAATAACCTTATATTCTAAGAATTTGTGCCTAAGTGCACACTTTAAAAAGTTAAAAATTAGGCATTATTTGGACATAAAGCTTTTGACTAAGTTTATTGTTTTAACAAAATTCAAACAAACACATCTAAATATAGCATAAGTGTCATTATTCCTGAACATCAAATCCAAATTCTAGGTCTTCCAGGTATACAAGAATCACAAACATTTGAAACTGGGAGAGTACTGGAACTAGAGAATTTCAATGATTTGGTGGGGGGGCAATATAACAATATATTTGAAATCAATACTTTCAAGAAATATCTGGAAATTTAGTATCAAAAATTACTAATAGACAACTAAAGATTTCACCTTTTAAATTATTATCCAGAACTCCCCAGTTCATTGTTTACTTATAATAATGTGACGTATTACTCAAATGATACATTTTTGGAGTACATAATTTTAGATAATTATTTGGCAAATGTTGTCCTAGGCAATGCCACGTAAGTTAAAAATGAAAGTAAAATTAAATTCTATCTAAAATACAGTTTAGTTAGAAAATACCATCCATTTAACATTCAAGAAAAACATACACTATTTCTACCCACCTTGTTCCCAAACCACCATGTCTGAGTTATGGATCTTAGGGAGGAAGCCATCTTACTAAACCTAATTACTCTGTGTTTGGCTTGGATAAATAGCTAACTGATTATTTAGTTATATCACACAACCCAACATGACCTCATTTTCAAGAAAAACATATGATTTGATCCAAAGCCTTCTACAGTACTCCATAATTAGACACCTTATCCATCAGGCTGCAAGAAAACCTTGGTAAAAAGTAAAACAAGAATTTTCATGTGTTAAGTTATACACCAGAGGGAGTCCCATGAATATAATACAAACATACTGATATTGCCAAAGAAAAGTCAATTAAAAATTACATGCACTCTAAGAGTTACAAAGCTGAAAACATGTTGTGTAATTCAGGTCAAATAGCCATTGAGTGCAGGTATTCATGGAAATTAGACTTTACTTATTAGAGTTTTCATCTCTAAGAGCATCTAAGAATTTTCCTAAGTGAATTTTAGAATGGATGTTGAGTTTTTTCTTCATCATTATTTTCAGAATATGTTTGTATGTATGAACACACATATTGTATACTTAAAAGTAATGCCATATTTGGGATCTTTTTTCCCAAAATTTGATCAAATATCTGATCTTTTAATGATTTTACTTCCAATGGACATAAATATTGTTTCAAGCTGAATTGAGCTAACTCTCTTAAATGAAAAAGAATCTGGATTTCTTCCAAAAAATCATTTCTCATATTTATTCACCGTGATAGCTGTCCCTTATACCTCCCTAAGACATGTAAGTGAAACCTGTAAGTGAAACCAAGATGATTTGCTTCTGTTTCAGCCAAATTTTTCCCTTCATTTCTCTTTCTTGTTCAGCCTTACACTGTGCAATTGACACGGATAATCTTGCCAAATACAAGTAACAGTAACTCTATAGGCTTCAGTGGTTACAGTCCCAAAAGAGCTTTGAATAATGCTCGAAAATGTAAAATCAAGGAAAGCCGTTAATATCTTCATAGGCTCTTCATTTCCTTATTTGCATTTTTAAAAACAAGTTTCAATGGATTTTATTTTGCTTATTACTTCAATCCATTCATATAATTAGTATTAAACATGTTGCCAAATGTTATTTTATTAACATAATGCAAAGAGAACTACCCAACATATGAACCATTTTTTTTTTTTTTTTTTTTTTTTTTACTGCTTAAAGGGAAAGAATGAGTGAGATGCTTGAAAATTTTAGGCAGAGTGTTAAATTGCTGCTGAAGACGTAGAATTTCCTGGGCTGATAGCTACTATTCGTTTGGAAAAGCTATGTTACTGGTGGGCCTTCCTATTTCTTTTAAACATTCTTAATGCAACACCAGCAGGGGCTGTCTTGAGGTCAGACATTGAAATGTGAAGTTGTGAGGTGATGATTGAAGTGAGAATATCATGAAACCTTCACTCTTCATAATTTTAGCATAACACAGCCTTGTGCCGATATAATCATTTCCACCAGATGCCCAGATTATCAATTCCCGTTGTTTGTAGAGAAAGCCCATGATGGCTCCAGGAAGGAGCAACCCTAGGGAATGCCATCTGGTGAGTATTCTGTGCTTTATCACTTCCTGGCTTTCCTGACCAGCTTTTTCTTGCCCCTGTCCTTGTCCTAAATGCCCCGCAGTCCTTTCACTTACTCGAGTTAGCTGCCTCCAGTAGCTTTGCCCAAGGTCACCCAATGACCTT
The DNA here is from genome assembly GCA_963575035.1 of Avahi laniger. NCBI lineage: Eukaryota > Metazoa > Chordata > Mammalia > Primates > Indriidae > Avahi > Avahi laniger. The sequence continues at coordinate 23,192 of CAUYSK010106430.1, forward strand.
ACGCTTCCATCCTCCAATTCTTTCCCACCCCTCACTCCATGTATTTTCTGGATATTGGTCAGATAGTCCTGTGTCCTTGAAGGGAAACATGGGGTTTCCCATTGGGACTTTGGTCCCAAATTCTGTGGTAGTGGTGACATTCCTGTCAAAGGCTGAAATAATTCACACTTTCACCAAATCAAACACAAATGTCCCTGGCATACAGTCTCAGCTGGGAATGTTTATCAGTCCCATGCATCATTTCCAATGCCCAGGAGTTGGTCTGGCTTCAAGCGTGACTTGATTTAGGGGCTTCAGTGATGTTACAGAGATCTTTGACTCCTGGTTTGGCCCTTTCCTTCTGTTCATTTCAGATGCCAGAGACACATATTCCCAGATGCAAGTGGAGAGGGAAACTCAATGTTGCTTCCTGGTGGTTCTCACCTAAGTCCCAAAATTCATTCTTACTGTATCAGCTTGAGGCAAGTGCACTACTGTGAGCCAATCACTAACTGCAGCCAGGCAGAAGCAGTCCCATGGACTGGTCAGGCCTGGACCACAAGCTCCAATCCCGGAGTTGGGAATACGGCCCCCTAATCACACAGTCTCAGAGAAGATGAACCATGGTTCGCCAAAGCAAGTTCGGGCACTGTCTACAAACGAAGGGGAGGGGGAATGCTGGACAGTATCATCTTCTCAACTCCAGGTAAGGACACAAAGTATCCCAACCTATTCTCCAGGTGCGCTTTCATCTGGCTCCAGGAAAATGAGGCCATGTTCAAAGAATATGAAAATCAGGTCTTAAACTTCAACTCCATATGCTATAATGTCTAACACAATAGTGGGGATATTTTAAATATTTAAGCAACATTTTTTTTGTTCCAATTGAGTACCTTCTCTTGAACTCCCCATTTCTGTCAGTAAAAGCTCCATTCTCTTAATTTTCCATGCTCAAATGACCAAGGCTAAGACTAGGGTGAGGCATGAAGTGAGGCACCTGCATTAGATACAAAATTTAAAGTGATGTCAAAAAAAACTCAATATGTAGGCTAACGATGAGCATACCGCCTGCCCCCAAATATTCATATGCTAACTCCTGGAACATGTGAATGCTACCTTACATGACAAAGACTCTGCTGATACAATTAAATTAAGGATTTGGGGATGAGGAGATTATGATTATTCGGTATTACGCAGGTGGGCCTCTACATGCAATGGCAAGTGTCATTATAAGAAAGTGTCAGAGGGAGATTTTACATAGACAGAAGAGAAGGTGGTGTGATTACAGAGGCAGAGACTGAAGTGACGTAGCCACAAACTGAGGAATGCTGGCAGCCCCCAGAAGGTGGAAGAGACAAGGGATGGCTTTACCCCTAGAGCCTCCAGAGAGAGAGCATGGCCCGGCCAACATTTTGATTTCAGACTACGGGTATGCAGGGCTGTGAGAAAGAATACATTTTTGTTGTTTTAAGCCACTAAATATATAGTAATTTCTTACAGTAGTCACAGAAAACTAATATCCTCAGTAATGAAGATAAATATTTTAATATAATATTTATTTTTAAAAATCAAAATGAATGCAAAAAATCCACGCTGAACAAGATAACAAAATTTTAAATGAAGACAGGCTAGCTCAGAGTAATTCTTAACTTTGTTTGCTCTTTCACTCCCCAAAGCCAGTCAGTGGATTGGTCCTGCGGTTTGTGCCACTATAATTTCTCCTGACTTTCTCTTTTACTTATCTTTCCACCGGGACCACTTTTCCAGTTCAAATACTCATGACTTCTCCCTGCTATGATTTTAGCAAATAGTAATCTTCTGTGCCTGTCTCTGTTCTCTCCTCCCTTCCAATCCATCCCCATTACAGATAGGTTTTCCTAAAACATATATTGGGTCATGTTCTTCTACTGTTCAAAAATCTTTAATGAGTTCTCAAGGCCCCTGGAAATCTGGCTACAGCTTTCCAGTTTCATGGAACATTTTCCCTTTCACATAGCTTTAGGTATCCAAAGGCATCCTGTTCTTTTCTAGCTAGGTATCTTTGTCCACGCACTTTCCTTATATATCTCATCTGCTCCTGTTTCATGGAGACATTGCGGTACGAGGCTTCACATTAAGTTCCCATATTATGTACTGTCTTGATATTTGGCAATGTCAGGAGGGCCTCAAGTGGTTTAATTCCAAATTCCTCTCCCCACTCTGCCCCTGCAAGTAAGGTCCTCTAGCTAAAAAACCCTCCTTGTCAGGGGGATCAGGTACAGTTCCTTCTAATCCCTGAGTGGAGGGTTTAAGATTTCTACCCGCCTGCAGAATTAGTCAAACAAGCTAATCATACCCTCCTGTGGGAAACAGGGGGCACCACACCCCCTTGATACTACAAAACTTGTCTCCTACGACCTTGCTTGTTCACTCTGTTCCCAAGTGCAAACCCATGTGCCCCTCCATGGCAGGCAGTGTCTCCTCCTCCAGGCTGTCAGTATATGTAACTATTTCATCTGTCCAGTGTTGGGTGTCATGAGTTTGGTCATGCCCATAATCCGAAGGGAGAAATCTCTTCCTCACCAATGGTATAAATACAGGGAAATTAAAAGACTCATTTCCAGGTCCCAATAGACTGCCTACTCTCATTGTGACTTCAGGAAAATAAAAAAGATAGGAAAATAATTTGAAAATTCAATAAATTATGAGCACTACCATCTCATTCTTATTTTATATTTTTAAAAAAAGTCTACAAAGGACCTGCTTCCAAGTTGAAAGCACTGGGATTCTATGGGTGTATTATGTAATGGTCAAAAGTTCAGGCTCTGGAGTCAGTTTACCTGAGTTCAAGTTGCAACTCTACCACTTACTAGTTGTGCAACCTTGGGCAGGTTTCTTAGTCTTCTTAAGCTTTGGGTTTCTCAAGAATTGGGATAATGACAATATCTATTCGTAGAGTTGTTGTATTATCCATATAAATGAGATAATCCATGTAAAAACACTTACATAGTCTCCAGCACATAAATGCTTTTATTATAATTCGTATTGTAGCACCATCCAGGGCAACACACATATTTGTCTGTACCGCTGAGATCACATTTAGTTTCAGACGATGAAGCCTCCAAAGGCTTCTGGAGTCTTTGATCCTACAGTTTCTTGAAAGAAATGCTCAGTTGCCTGCCTTTGGATACATGTTGTCTTAATTAGAATAAAGGTGACTTCACCAGGAATTCTATCACACAGGCTACAGAGTTCAGGTGGCCCAGTGTAGGGGGCCACCCTGTCTATTGAGGCCTCACCTTTCACACTTTTTGGAGATACTAGGAGAGGCTGTTCTCAGGCTAACCCTAAGGGTTACCGAGGTGACCAGTGCAGCCCTTTATCAGGGCTCCCTGCTTAATACCTTGTAACTGTGTTTGGGCTGGGAACGTGCTGGGGGACAGTAGAATAGTTTATTAATACATTTATGGAGCATGTGGCTTCCTCCCATGTGAGTTTATCCCATGCAGGGGGCAACACGGAGTTGTCTTTACATACTAGTCAGACTTCTTGGGGGTTGTATTTTGTCAAGTGTCAAAGACTCTAGGTAAATGAGATTATGCTATGTAGAATCATTTCAAATTAAATAACTTTGACCGTGACTTTTCATATTGCATCCCAGGATATTGTCTGGCCATACATGTTTTTGTTTTCTTTTGGTCTCTGGGTATTGTTCCATAAATCTTGGTTTTCAATCAGTCTTTCTGCTGGATTCCATTACTGTCCCCTACAACACTGGGATTGACAACAGCCTCCTTTATGTTCTAGAGTGAACAAAACTTCTCAAAAGACAAGTAGAACGATGGCTAATGTCTTCTATTCATAGCAGAGGAGGGTAGATTGCCTGACAGCTTCAATCTCTGATTCAATTTCAGATCCCAATGTGGCTGGTGATCTGTTGAGTGAAGAAAGGACAAAGCACTTCAGTTCTTGTTTTGAACTTTTTATTTTCACTTTGGAAAACATTCCGCACTTCTCTGCTCTTCCTCTCTTTCCCTTTCTTCCATAAAAATAATCCTAAAGAAGCAAGCTAGAGATCGGGTGACCCAGGTACTAGGTGGTAGTTGTTAGCTACGGTGAGGGTAGGAAGGGGCAGAGAGGGAAGAACAGTCGTGTCAAGAATAAGGAAAATATAATGGAGGCAGTTGTTTCATTTCTATTTACTTTCAGTGTCATCTCAGTCCCTAGCTAGGAGTTTAATATGTATTTGGTGAGTTAATGCTTATATTTATTACAGTCTCTCTAGCTTAGCTGTGGAGCATCAATGACAAGCAGAAAATGTGAATAGAGTACATACCTTCTTCTCAACAGCTGAGGAGATATTTCTCAGGCTACTTCATTTAAAGGGAGGGTGAGGGGAGAGGAAACAAAATTCCACACTCATAGCAACCTGACCTCCAGGCAAACGGGAACAAGCGAGACATCATGTGCAGTAAGCCAGTGCTACAACTGGCTGGCAGCATTCACATCACAGAAGGCCCTGCTCTCTGCCTCCTGGGCCTTTGTGAGAAAATTCTTACTTGGGAAAATTTGCATAACCCACCGGAAAGGGAGCCAGAGCTAAATAACTTCAAGGAATATAGAATGCCAACCTGGGGACAGGGCTTGTCAGGAGGCCAATATTTTGGCATCAAGCACAGCTTCTGCTAGCTATGCGTTATGATGTGCTATGGGCATCTGTTGTTTTGTCTGCCCAGCATCCAGCTCCTCTTCTTATAGCAGCAGCGTATTCATTTCCATTTGAGAAATCACGCAGCCATCATCACATGCAGTACTGGCAGGACCAATGCTTGGTGAGCCCTGGAGTGAGAATGAGACCCAAACGAAGACTCATATTTTTACTCCTGGGAATGTGCCTGTTGAATGGAGTGACACAGTGAAAGAAGAGGACCAGAGTTCATTCATCCTGACTTTGGTGCTGTTACAATGATCTCTTACCTCCTGTTATCCAAATATCCAGAGCCACACTAGTTTCTGTCCTTTCTAAAGCCTGGGTGGCAGATTTCTCCTTAATTCTTGGAAGAGCTAACCTCAAAGCCTTTTAATAATTCTTTTATTGATTAAATTAGCCAGAGTCAATTTCCTTAGATTGCAACTGAAAAACCTGAGGAAGTCATCACAAGACAAAAGGAGAAGTGAGTCAAGGCACCTGGAAGTCAAGTAGGACCTCGATTGCAGACTCAGCTCTGTCCTAAAATAGTCTGGGAACTCACAGATTTCCCTAGATTTTTCTGAGCCTCAGTTTCTTCGCCAGTAGATGAAATAATTGGGTTAGATGATTCTAAGGTCTCTTTATTTATAATATTCTGGAATTCTAGGTTCTAAACAAAAAAACCCAACCTGTCTTCATAGAGTTGTATTCATTTGTACATATAATTTATTAAGTCCCTGTTGTGCTGGTCATTGGGGATACAGAAGTTATCTTGGGTACAGAGGTTGTCATCTAGTGCAGGAAGTGAGCTCTAAATAACACTGTGAGAAGTATTATATAATGTGAGAAGTGCTTTGCAAACAACAAACATGTTGATGACGTAGAGACTCAGTGGGAAAGGCCAGTTTGGATACCATGGCCCAGAAAGCCTCTCCCCCAGGAGGTGAATTGGAATGGAAAGAAAGGATAAGAATAAAGAGGTGGGAAGGCAGAGAGAACAACAAATTCTCAGGCCTGGGATTAGAAAAGGGGCTTGGAAAGTGGGGAGTGGGGAGAATGGTAGGAAAGAGGCTGCACAGGGAGACAGACCAAGACCACGCAGGACTGTGTGGGCCAAGGAAGATAATTTGAGTTTTATTCTAAAAGATCTGATTTATGCATTAAGAGAAGCTCTCTGGATGCTCTGTTAGGTTTAGAATGCTGTCAGAGAGAGGCTGTAGTAGTTAGGAAGTTACGGCAACTAAAAGATGTCAGTGAAGGATAAAGAGTGATACAGTCACCATTGCTTAATGACAGGGCTACGTTCTGAAAAATGTGCCCTTAGGCAATTTTGTCATCGTGTGAACTCAGAGTTACTTACACGAACCTAGATGGTAGAGCCTACTACGCATGTAGGCTGTATGATATAGCCCATTGTCCCTAGGCTACAAACCTGTACAGAATGTTACTGTACTGAATACTGTAGGCAATTGTAACACACGGTATTTGTCTATCTTAACAGAAAAGGTACACTATGATTTTAAGTATTGTAATCTTATGGGACTCTTGGCATGTGTGCAGTCAGTCCATCATTGACTGAAGTGTCATTGTGTGGTGCATGACTGTAGGTGGACTTGACATGGTTTTGAAAGCAGCATCCAGAGGTATGGGGTTAAGAGAAAGAGAAGAATCTAAGATGACCCTTAAATATTTGGTTTAACCACGTGGGTGGAGACGGTATCTTTTACTGAAAAAGAGGAGTCAGGGGAGCAAGAAGTGTGTTGTACATAGTGATGGGAGAGGGTAAAGAGAGATTCATTTGGCCCATATTAGAAGGTCAGTATCCTTTTTAGATCTCCGAGTGGCATGGAGATGTTACACAAGAAGTTGAATATAAATATCTAGAGCTCAAGGAAGGGGTCATGGTGGGAGATAAATATTCAAGAATCAACAGTGTCAAGGTGGCATCCAAAGCCATGAGAATAGACGCAATTCATTAGGGAAGGAGTATAAATAGAGAAGAGGACTGAAGACCAAAACCAGGGCCTCTTTAACATTAGATACTAAGTAACAAACGAAATTCCAGGTAGGAAGACTGGGAAGCAGTGAGGGAGAAAAAAGCCCAGGAGAGTGTTTAATGGATGCTGAGAGTGTTTCACAATAGGAGGGCATGTTCAGTGCTACTGGATACTCCAAGAGAGTGGGTTTAGCACCTTG
>CAUYSK010106431.1:0-10034 GCA_963575035.1 Avahi laniger
AGATTGGAGTTATATGGCTGCAAGCCCAAGAATGTCAAGGATTGATGGCCACCACCATAAACTAGGAGAGTACGACAAGGCTATAGTAACTAAAACAGCACGGTACTGGCACAAGAACAGGGACATAGACCAATGGAACAGGAATGAGAACCCCGATATAAAACCATCCTCAAGAACTTGTATTTCTCATGTGGACTAATAATCAATTACTGATTGAAATGGAAATATTTATTATTATTCAGCATTAAAATACAAAGTGTGTTTCATTGCAAAATAATTAGCTTCAAAAATCAGAAAAACTTTGCAGAATAGTAGGTATCATTTTGTGCTTGTTAGATAATTTCTTTTTTAAAAAGCAAATATGTCAAGACCTTAAAATTATTATTTTTCAGAAATTTCCACTTATTCTAACAAAGATTCTATTTTCCTAATAATTTGTAAAATTTCCCTTTTGAACATACCAGAAGGAGCCAGTGATACATTCTTTGGAATGTGCTCAATGCCTACTAACTCATTTCATGAAATGAATACAATTCATAGAAATAAGGCCATATAGAACTTTGCTGACTGAAAACATGAATGAAAAAGGTAGCATATGTCACTGATTTAGAGACTATTTACAATAAATTGAAAATTATTTTGAACAAAAGCAGTATCTTTAGAAGGGATATAAAAACTCTCATAATGGCCTCTTTGAAGTAGTGTACTTATTTTATATTTTAATATTGTATATATGCAAAAATATATGTCTCATGTCTTTCTGATTACATTTTATATGGATCCAAAATTTTAAAAAGTAAGGAAAAGTATGTTTTTTAAATTTTATTTGTTTGTTTGTTTTATTTGTTTTCTTTTTTCCTCTTTGATGATCTGAATTACGCAAATGGTCTATTTGGAGTCATTCTAATTTTTTTTAACTGATCAATTTTTCCCATGGCAAACAAAACATAGATTTCAAAGTAATTACTTTATTATTATTGTAAAAAAATTGAAAGAGCATACCATACATTTCATCGATAGTAAAATAAATCAGGTTTTTTTTCCAAAATTAAAAACTACTTCAGGTATTTAAATTACTTAACACCCAAAAGATACTATATTTAAAAATACAGTTTTATACGTGATCTGTTTTTAAACATATTCTTAATAACTTTGACTATTTAGAAAAGAATCCATGCCTTTTACAAAATGTTTAAATAAAATATTGCTTGCTTATACAAAAAAGGATATATTATTTATCTTTAATTACATAAAATATTTCCAAGACAATAAGCAATGCAACTGTTCACTGAACAAATTAAATCACTTTATATGCTGGAGATTGAGACCAGATGCCTTTTATGACATTAAATTATTATGCATAATTATGATCTTCTGTTTCCATACTTGGTGGGCAACAGACCCAAGAATTTCCTGAATTGAATATTTTACCATATTAACATGGATAAAATTACATTTTCAGTTAGGTATTGCTAACTGTATTATTCAGACTTCTTATGTTGCTGTTTGAGAAATTATTGAAACATGATTCAAAACAAAAAAAGGAAAAGGCAATCCCAAAGAAATAGAAAATACCTCATTTTTCCTTGATTTAAGATTTAGAAATTATATATCCTATATTTTATCACTGTCTTTCAGAAACCACCAGAACTATATATTATGTGTTATCCTACTCTAAAATTCATGGTTTAAGTGTTGCTTTCAGTGTCTTTAATTTTGCTTTTCTTTTTCATGATTGTGTTTTGTAATTCAGCATATTGACTTTTTGAGTTCATTAGTTCTTTTAGCCCTCCTACTGTGTAGCATTATAAGCTTTGAAGAAATTGAAAGTGTTTTGCATAGCTTTGTTCTAAGGAATCACATCATAATTCCAACAAAAAATCAATTGTCAAATAAATGCAAAGAATATAATTTTATTTCTGAATGATTTTCAAGGACATTTTGCAAGTAAAAATTCACTCCCAATAGAAATTTCAACAAGAAATTTCACTAGGACAGAAGACAAAACAGAAAGCAACATTAAAAAAATAAAGTTCTTTAAAAAAAAATCAGTCCCAAACTGTTGAATTTTAATAAACTAAGCAATTTAATTATCTTTGTTATTGTCAGTTAAGATCAACAGAGGTGACAAAGATCATAAATCAGTTAATAAGCCTTTTTTTGAAGATTGATGCTATCATTAAAACAAATTTCACTTTTGTTTAAATTATTCAAATGTAACATTAGTATTGTCTTTTAGATATATTTGTGTAAAGGACTAAACTGCTTTCCTATGGTTTTCAAGTACACCAAGAAATCATGCATACAAATTCCTTACACACAATCTTGAGCTTACTACTCAAAGCTATGTGTCAACTGATGAAATATGCTGAAAAATTTTATGCAAGAATTGAGTGTTCCCTTGAAGCCTCCATTAAAGTTGTCAAATTTCAGTATAAAAATAAATAAAAACCCTTAAGACTATTTCGTTTAGCAACAAGCTATATGTATATGCTAATACAATAGTAGCCTATTATAAAGTCAGTCTTGGTTGTTAACCCTGACAACAGATAAATCTCAGTGATTGAATAAACATTTAACTTTATAATCAGATTAATCATTCCTTAAACTTGACTTACTATTATCAACAGAGCACAATGGGACATTTGATACAGAATTCCTCTTATTAATGGAAATACATTATTGATTTCCTGAAGCTTTATTTTTAATTTTTTTTTTAGAAAACACCGACAACTTTGGTAATGGATAGGGCTAAAGAACTTAAGGTAACAGTTAAATCATAAAAGCAAGTGAAGAGAGACACATAGTTCATTTGGGCAAGTAAAGAGAGACACATACTAAAGATGCGAGGCAAAGTCTTACAGGCAAAATCCTTGCCTACATGCTATAAAGTCCAGGAAAGCTTTCATATCCAGAAAGTTGAACATTCAAGGATAATAAGAGGGTTTTACAGAGGTGAAGGAGTCGGTGCAAAAATGGTAGTATAAGGAAAATAACAAGAAACACTGAAGATCCTTATTTGACCAAGAGGGTTTCCATTCAGAACTGCTGGTTTCTTTATAAATATCTTGACTGATCTCAAGCTGACCTAGGATCTTTACTTTAGAGCCTAAAAATGTTTATATCTTGGGGATGTTTATTTGTTAAATGTCATTTCTTAAATGGCTTTTATTTCTAGATCTCATTTATTAACAGCTGGTCAAGAACTGTCAGTCTAAGGTTAATATAATATCAGATTGGGGACTATGTTAAGAGGTCACCCAACCAGATCATGAATCCTCAGTATATGAATTTATGTAACATACAATTCTTTAAGTTTGAAAAGATAGACTGAGAATTTCAAGAACTTCAGCTCTATATAGAGGTAAACCAATACTAGTTATAATACTTAGCAATATAACTGACACTGACAAGCTCAATTTATAAAAGAATCCAGTCACTCTTGTTTGATAAAAATAAGATTCTAAGTTGACCATAGTTTTTCCCAGCGCATGGTAGATACGTAATACATATAATATATAACATGAAATTTTTAAAAATTCTTTAGAACTGGCCTTGGTGACAGACCGTTCCTAGGTAGCTTAAGGTGGGTCCAGATAGTTGTATGGCTCAAGTTAAGCATTTGTTAGGTCAGTCAAATAAGACAGGATGATCCATAGGGACATCATGAAAGAATTAATTTGAATATTTATATTTTTACTTAGAGATAGGGTCTTTGCTCTGTTGCCCAGGCTGGAGTGTAGTGTTGCAATCATAGCTCACTGCAACCTCAAATGCCTGGGCTCAAGCAATTCTCCTGCTTCAGCCTTCTGAGTAGCTGGGACTATAGGTGTGTGCCACCACACCCAGCTAATTTCTAAAAGTTTTTTGTAGAGATAGCGCCTGTCTTTTTGCCCAGGCTAGTCTCAAACTCCTGGACTCAAGCAATCCTCTCACCTCAGTCTCCCAAAGTGCTGGGATTACAGGCCAGGACTTTAATTTGACTATTATAGGAACAAGTGGAGTTTGAGTAAGCTTGAATCATTAAGTGAGGCTTTCAGTCACTGGTTCAGGTTTTATAAAGGCAGCATGGTCATGGGTTTTAACCAGAAGAGGGCATGAATTACAGGCAATGTTAACGGTAGGTAATTATCAAAACAGTGTTTTCACTTATATCTATTTACAGAGCCTTATGGGCTTGAGAATAGAGCAGATATTGCTTTTAAAGAAGGACATTTAATAACTAAATTTTTGGCCCTGTCCTATGGCAGAAGCAGCCCAGCATTTCAACTTAGTGGTATGCCAGCTTCAGTATCATTAGATTGTGTTTACCATACTCACTGGTTGTACCCAGAAGATGAGAAGCAAAAGTAGCTGTAAAGAAGTATGATTAAATTCTATGCTCATAGAAATCTATATTAAACTGTGAAATTCATAGTATAATAGGTTTTGGTCAGTTCCATAAAGTCAAATAGAACTGTATTTGCAATGCTGGATAATTCTGCTATGGGGTCAGAAGATAGTGTAAATCCATGGTAGATTAGATCCCCAAAATAATCTCCACTAAAATTTGTGAATGGGTTTTTTGCCCATTATATTGCTGGACCACTAAAAATGTTACTTAGTTGTAATATGAGTATATCAATCATGTGATTTATTCTCTACAAGTAAATCACTTTTGAAAGTGAATGGCAGGCAATAGAGATTTTTTAAATAAAAAATTATCAAACAGAGAATCAGTTTTATTATGTCTATGAGCATATAAGAAGTTTTATTCAAACAAATGTGTACTAATAATATATGCATATTAAATAAATGAAAATATTTAAACGTATATTGACTATTTAAATGTTACAATAATGCAATTAAATATATTAAAGTAATAATGTTAACATATTTTATTCAGTTTTTTAGTTTTACTCACTAATATTATACCACTAGTATGTTTCTGAAAAAATTATTTTATGTAGATTTATAATTTAATTTCTTCATCACATTTCTTGTCATATTCTTTAAAATTGTATTTTACAATTAGCAAATTTACATTTTTTTATAATTTTAATTGAGTCTTCTTATAGTCCATAACATTTCAAAATATTGTAACTATAGTTGCTGAGGTATCTCTTAACCTCAGAGTAAACTCTGCTAAATAGAAGATATTTACAATTCTATTTCTATAGTTAAATATATAAACATTTAAGCCCTAATACTTTCACAATTAATGGATTTTTGCCTCAATTCAGAATCTTTCTTAAAAATATTTTCACAAATACAACTTGTCAAATTGTGTATATTTATAATTATTTTGAAGGTTTCCAGATTTAGATATGGCAAACTTCTCTCATTTCTTCCCTATGCAATACAGAATTTAAGTGTAACAAATTAAAAATAGATGGTTGATCAAAGGATTCATCGTACAGGTTGAGATGTTCCAAAATATCATTACCGAATTTCAGAATTAACTCTTGGACAATATTTGCACCTGAATTATTTTTGTTGTTGTTCAGTTCCTACTTGCTTTAGTAGGAACCAATACCACCAAGTTTGTAAGCTTTGTTTTCAATAATTTTATTATGTATATAGCTTCAAAATATGAATTCTTTTGTGTTGCATTCATTGAATGCTCTGATAAAAGATTCCCAAATAAGTGTGAGCATGGTGGCTCAAGCCCGTAATCCCAGCACTTTGGGAGGCCAGGGCTAGGCAATATGGCAAGGCAATATCTACAAAAAAATAAAAAAAACAATTAGCTGGGCATGGTGGCTTGCACTTCTAGTCCCAGCTACTTGGAGGCTCAGGTGGGAGGATCGCTTGAGCCCAGTAATCAAGGCTGCAATAAGCTGTGATTGTGCCACTGCACTGCAGCCTGAGTGACAGAGTGAGATTGTATCTTAAAAAAAAGACAAAGAAAAGTTAAAAGGTTACCAAATAGAGTAACCTCAAATAGAGTTAAATAGAACTCCTTTAAAATTTAAGAATATGTTTACATGTTTAGAAATAAGTTTAACAATCATTGTAGGATATCTAAGTTATTCTACAAAGTAGTTCTTTTGAAAATTCAAACATAATATTAACATATTTAATTCAGTTTCTTAGTTTTCCTCTACATTATACAAATATATATCAAACATGTGCACCCCAAAAATATGTACAACTATGATATATCAATAAAACAATAAATAAATAAAATTCCCCACATCAGACTCTGAAAAAAAATACCTATGCAAAGCGTTTCTTACTTTCGAGGATGATTCATTGTCATCTTCTTTCAAAAATCTATGAAAATTCAACATGAAAGACATCATCCTTTCGGGAGATGATATAATTCATTGTTAAAATGACTCATCTGTATTGTACTTGAAATCTGCTTATTTTTCTGCATTCTAGAATAAAAATAATTAGGATGGTGAGATGCTCTGTGATCTCTAAAAATATTCATTTAAGCTGGCCCTTGGATATAAAATTTCTGTTTATATTTTTCTAAAGTTCTAAATAACTGAAAGTTCTCAGGGGATAAGAAGATGCTGTTACAAGTAGAAAGATTAGCATATCACAAAGACCAAGGAACAAAACGAAGAAACTGAGATTACTGTGATTTCCCTCTCAAATATTCACCTATTGTTATTTAAAAACTTTAATGCCTACTGCAGTGCTGTAACACATCAGACATTCGATTAAACCTTGTTCAAGAAATGAATGAACTTTGGAAAAAATGAGTTAAATTAATTCACAAAAATAAACATCTGCTTTAAGTGAAAATCCCTGCTTCACAGAGGGGTATGCAATTGTGCCTCGTATATCTGCAGATTAAATTGTTGCTTACCAGGAAAAGTTTAAAATACCTATTAAATTTTAAAATAGATGCTACTTCATTTGGTTTTCGTGTGTCTTCTGTTTTTTGTGTTCTCAATGATTTTATAGCTCTCTTAGAGAATGATCAATGTCAAGAAAATTCTGTGCAAGATACTTTTTCTTTATTAAATTACTTGAGTAATATGTTCAATATTTAATATTTTATTAAATTTGTACTCTTAAAGTTGGGATACCGAAAGGATTTATCATAAAAGATGTTTATCAACAATATGAGTACATTGTAGATTTATATCACAAAATAAATAATACAGAAAAACATTGAAGAAACATCATTTATTCCATTTTTTACATACTCTGTGGCACGATTGCTTAGTTTCCATGTTTTCACATACATATTTCTCCTGTGTGAATTTATAATATTCCATGAGTTTCTCTAACTCTGTTGATGGGTGCCCTGACTACTTCTTATATATTGGAGGCTAAGGCCTGGACCCTGTCACAGCTGGCAAGTACTCCAAGAAACCGCTACCACCCCAAAATGAAATGAGTTGGCTTTCCTTAGTTACCAGTGACTGAAAACACTTCATTAGTGAACACCTTACATGCTGTCCCTGTAATGAAAGGGCAAGTTTCATTGCCTCTGAAAAAGTGGTGAAAGGAAAAAAAGACACCAGTGCTGCTCCTTTTTTCAGATGTGGTCAATTGCTAGAATGTTCTGATCACTACATGTTTATTTTACTCATTACCAAACAAAAGGACAGAAGTTGAGGTGGAGGTCTACCATACTCATCCTAGATTATTTTAATACAAATAATAATAGTAATAATTATGATTATGATGATATATAACTAAAAATGAAAAAAAAATCCATGATATAAAAATCAGAGCAGAATCCTAAGCCAATGGATTCCATGTGATGGCTACCTTTATGCCTTCATTGGCCAGTAGAAGGTAAAGGAACATAATATGCACCTTCCCTGCCCCTAAACACTTAGAACTTAGTTTATTTTGATCTTCCCTCATCTAATGGAGGAAAAATACTAAGGCAACAGTCAGTGGTCAGTGCATAGGAAATAGTAGTACCAATAAGGTAGATATCAGGTCTCTCAGTTGAGTTCAGTATAACTAGAGGCAGATAAAATGTTAAGCCAAGAAAGAGGAAAGACGTTCTTCTCTAATTTCTGTGTCTCTTTGAAGGGTGATTGAACGTCACTCAACACAAAGGCAAAAAGACCAGTAATAAAATTTTGCGGCCATACCACTTCACAGCTGCTTTTGAAATAATTTTAGCAGAGTGGGTTTATTTATGATTTTATAAATGGATGAGAAATAATTTTAGATAAATTGAACCACATTTTAAAAAGTATTTTGAAGTGTAAGGACAAACAATATCCCCATCCCAAAGATGTCTACTTCCTAATCTGTGACATTATGCCTATGAATATATTAATGACAAAAGGAGTTAAGGCTGAATTAAAGTTTCCAATTAGCAGAGCTCAAGATACGGAGATTATTCTGGGTTGTCCAGGTGAATCTAATGTAATCACACGGGTCCTTACATGTGGAAACGGAAGGCAGAAATGTCAGAGAAATGTGATAATGGAATAAGAGGAGATATTTGAAACATGAAAGGGACACAAAGATGGAAGAAAGGAGTTATAACATGTAGACAACTTCTAGAAGCTGGGAATGACCCTTAACTGACAGCCAGAAAGAACATCAGCCCTTCATCTCAACAATTGCAGGTATTTGATTTTGTGAATAATCTCAATGAGCAAGAGAAGATTCTCTGCTATAATCTATAGAAAAAAAAAAGACAGCCCTACTAACACCTTGATTATAGCCCAGTAAGACCTGTACAGGACATGTGACATACATAACTATAGAAAAATAAATTTATGGTGTTTTCAGGAGCTAAGTCTGTAGTAACTTATGACAGCAGCATTTGAAAACTAATACATATTTTGGTACTAGAAATGAGGCACTAATTATCTAAAACTTTTGAAGTGAAGACTTTGAAACTAAGAGTGGGAAGAGACTAGAATAACACTGAGGACATGTAGAAAAATCCTAGATTGACTTGAACAGTCTGCTTGTAGAAGTCTGGACTCGGAAACTGCTGTCAGCAAAGGCTCGGAAGAAAGCAATAAAATCACTACGGTAAGCCAGAGGAAAGGAGAGTCTCATCACATAGAGGCAAAAATCTTAGTGGAATTGTGCCCTGCACTTATGTGAAAGCAGAGATAGTAAAAAATGAAGTTGGATACTTAGCTGAGGAGATTTTCAACAAAATATTAAAGGAGCAGCATGATTTCTTCTTGCTGTTTATAGTAAAATGCAAATGGAAAAGAGAAGAACTGTTAAGCAAAAAGGAAACAGGTCTTGATGATTAGAGGAATTCTCAGCCTGTCTTGATTACAAAAGACATTAAAATTAGGAGATCCACTGTCCGGAAAGCTGATTTTGGAAAGAAGACCTAAAGTGTGGCCAGACAGCCTTTTGCTAATACCTCAGTAAGATACAAAGGTCACAGTATTTTTTGTTTTTGTTACTCATGTACACTAATTTTTACTGATGCATAATAGTTGTACATATTTTGGGGTACATATGATATTTTGATATACACATACGATATGTAATGATCAAAGCAGAATAATTGAGATATCCATCACCTCCAACATTTATGTTTTTTATGCTGGATAAGGAACATTCGAATTTTTCTCTCATAGGTGTTTTGAACTACACAATACATTATTGTTAACAACAGTTGCACTACTCTACTATCAAACTCTGTATTTCATTCCTTTTATCTCACTGCAAGTTTGTACCCATTAACCAACCTCTCTTTATCTTTTACTCCTCCTTTATCTTCCCAGACTCTCCAGTAATCAACAACTACTCTCTTTTTTTTTTATTTCAGCATAATATGGGGGTACAGATGTTTAGGTTACGTGTGTTGCCCTTGCCCCCCCTCCCCCCTCAGTCCAGATTTCAAATATGTCCATCCCATTGTGTGGTGCGCATTGCACTCTTTGCGTACACATATACCCGTCCCCTCCTCCCTCCTCCCCCCTCCCCCCTGCCCAATATCTAATAGATGCAATTCTTATATATGCACTTATGTGTTGACCCGTTAATACCAATTTGATGGTGAGTACATGTGGTGCTTATTTTTCCATTCTTGGGATACCTCGCTTAGTAGAATGTGTTCCAGCCCTTTCCAGGAGTATATAAGAGGTGCT
>CAUYSK010106433.1:0-16203 GCA_963575035.1 Avahi laniger
AGGAATCTTTAGGGTTTTCCAAATATAAGATCATATCATAGGCAAATAGGGATAGTTTGATCTCCTCTTTTCTGCTTTGGATGGCCTTTATTTCTCTTTCCTAATTTCTATGGCTATGACTTCTAGTATTGTGTTGAATAGAAGTGGTCAAAGCAGGCATCCTTGTCTTGTTCTAATTCTTAGAGGGAAGGCTGTCAACTTTGTCCCATTCAGAATGATGTTGGCAGTGGGTTTGTCATATATGGCTTTTATTATTCTGAGGTATGTTCCTTCTATGCCTAGTTTATTAAGAATTTTTATCATGAAATGGTACTGGATTTTATCAAATGCTTTTTTTTTTTTGCCTCTGTTGCGATGATCATATCTTTTTTGTTTTAATTCTGTTTATGTAGTGAATCACATTTATTGGCTTTCATCCCTGGGATGAAACCCACTTGATCATGGTGAATTATTTTTTTGATGTGCTGTCGGATTCAGTTTGCTAACATTTTTAAAAAGGATTTTTGCATCTATTTTCACGAGGAATATTGGTCTGTAGTTTTCGTTTTTTGTTGTGTTCTTTTCTGTCTTTGGTATCAGGGTGATATTGGCTTCATGGAATGAGTTATGGAGGATTCTCTCCTTCTCAATCTTATGGAATAGTTTCAGTAGGGTAGGTACCAGTGCTTATTTGAAGGTCTGGCAGAATTTGGCTGTGAATCCATTTGGTCCTCGGCTTTTTTTTGGGGGGGAGGTTGTTACTTATTCACTCTTGCTACTCATTATTGGTCTGTTCAGGATATCTATTTCTTCCTGATTCAAGCTTGGGAAGTTGTGTATTTCCATAAATATATCGATTTCCTCTAGATTTGCTAGTTTTCGTGCATAGAGGTGTTTGTAGTAGTCTTAGATGATCTTTCTTATTTCTGTGGTATCAGTTGTAATGCCTCCTTTTTCATTTCTGATTGAACTTATTTGAATGCTCTCTCTTCTTTTTGTGATTAGTCTAGCCAGTGGTCTATTAACTTTATTTATTCTTTCAAAGAAGCAAATTTTTGTTTCATCGATCCTTTGTATTTTTTGTTTCAATTTCATTTAGTTCTCTTTTGTTCTTTGTTATTTCTTGCCTTGTGCTAGCTTTGTGTTTGGTTCGTTCTTCTTTTTCTAGTTCCCTGAAGTGTGACACTAGGTAGTTAATTTGTGAACTTTCTATCTTTTTGATGTAGGTATTTAGTGCTATAAACTTCCCTCTGAGCATTGCTTTTTTTCCTATGCCAGGGATTTTGGTAGCTTGTGTTGCCATTGATATTTAGTTAACTTTATTTTTATTTCCATCTTGATTTTGTCATTGGCCCAAAGATTGTTCAGTAGCAGGTTGTTTAATTTGTATGCATTTGTGTAGTTTTAAGAGTTCCTCTTGGAATTGATTTCTAGTTTTATTCCACTGTGGTCCGAGAAGATACCTTGTATGATTTCCATTTTTTGAACTTGTTGAGACATGTTTTGTGGCCCAAGGTATGATCAATCTTAGAGAATGTCCCATATGCTGATGAGAAGAATGTATATTCAGTAGTTTGGGGTAGAACATTCTGTAAATGTCTGTTAGTTCCATTTGTTCTAGAATCCCATTTAAATCTAGTGTTTATTTATTTATTTTCTGATTCTATGATCTGTCCAGCTCTGTCAGTGGAGCTTTGACGTTGCCAGCAATTATGATACTACTATTTATCTCTTTGCTTAGATCTAGTAGAATTTGCTTTATGAAACTGGAAGCTCCTGTGTTAGGCACATATATATTTAGGATCATTGTGTCTTCTTTGTTGAATTGCTCTCTTTATCATTATGTGATGACCATCTTGTCTTTCTTTACCATTGTTGATTTACAGTCAGTTTTATCTATTAATAATATGAAAATGGCTATACATACTCTCTTTTGGTTTCTGTTTGCATGGATTATTTTTTCCCATCCCTTCACCTTGAGTCTGTGTGAGTCCTTGTGGGTTAGATGTGTTTCCTGGACATGGAGACACTTGGGTTGTGTTTTTTCATCCATTCACCCAGCCTATGTCTTTTGAGGGGAGCATTCAGACCATTAACATTTCGTGATAATATTGATATGTGGGCTGCTGTTGTGTTCATCATATTGGGTAGTACCTTATTGCTTTGTTTTCCCTCTTGTGCTATTGTTTTATATGAGCTGTGAACTTCAGCTTTTGGGTGATTTTACACTGGTGAGTATCTATCATGCTATTTCATGTATAATACAGCTGTGAGTATTTCCTGCCAGGTGGGTCTGGTCATGACAAATTCCTTCAGTATTTGTTTGGAAATCACATATATTGCTGTAATATGTTCTGGTTTTTTGAACAACCTCTCTCTCTGTCTTTTGCTGTTTCTCTCTCCATTTATGTTAAATTTTCTTTTCTTTATTCCATTCTAATATGTGTTTCCTTAATGGTTTTATCTGTAGTGGCTAATCATTTCAGTGTTTCTTCTAGTTTAGTATTTATATCTAAAATATTTTTTATTTCACTTATAATTCTCTCCTAAGCTCTGCCAATTTTATTTTTACATCTTCATTTTGTCCAACTATCTCATTTATGCATTTTTATAATTCTTATTTATGCTGACCTTTCATAGCTTCTATCATGTTCTTAATTTCTTTAGCTCTTTTTGAAATGTGACGTGACAGTTTATATCTCTTTTGTGGGTATATATTTCTACAATTATTTCATTGTCTGGAAAGATAATTCTACGTTCACTATTCTCTTTTATCTCATGACTTTATGTAGGAACCAATCACAATCTTTCTTATTTCTCATATTTGATTGGCATGATTTTCCTATATTTTTATAAAATGGCTCCTATGTATGAGCAAGGGAGTTAGCTAAGATAGTTTTCTTAGTTTTATGTCCCCCAAAATGGTTCTTCTGTTGCTTACACAAAGTACTTATTCTTTCTGTTGTTGTTATTGTTTGTTTGTTTGTTTGTTTTTTGAGACAGGGTCTCACTCTGTCACCTGGGCTAGAGTGCAGTGGCATCGTCATAGCTGACTGCAATCTCCAACTCCTGGGCTCAAGCAATTCTGCCTTGGCCCCCTGAATAGCTGGGGCTACAGGTGGTAGACACGACATGTGGCTAATTTTTGTAGTTTTTGTAGAGACAGGGTCTTGCTCCTACTCAGGCTGGACTCGAACTCCTGATCTCAAGCAATCCTCCCACCTTGACCTCCCAAAGTTCTATAATTAAAGGTGTAAGTCACCATGGTTGGCCCTACAAAGTGCTTATGATTCTGATATTTGCTTGCTTTCTCTTCTGACTCTTTATTTTTATCTGAATCATTTCAAATTTACCACTGGTGTACTTATCCTCATCAATTTAGGTTCTATTCTTAGCGTTTTTACTTAGTGTGTGCTTTTGCCATAGAAAGTTGGTTCATTTCAAGAGTTCACAGGGCCCAGACTACCTCAGTATATCTGCCCTTCCTGTGGTCTCCTTGCACTTACTTGTGAGTTGGTTCCTATAAAGACCCTCCCTTTTAGCTGCTGTCATTAGATCAATTTACTGAGCTTCCACTCTGAGGCGGAGTCCTCTCCGTTAGCAGGTTAATGCCTATGACTAATTCTGGGTTTCCGAGCTCTTAGGGCTGTCATCAGAAGTTCATTTTCTCTCTCATCATTTTCTCTCTTACTTTTGTTATATCATGCAGGTTTTGTTGTTTGTGGCGTACAATTCTCACTCACTTATATTTGAGAATTTATGAGAATACCTCATCACCTCATTTTCTTGAGGATATTGCTGACATTTTTTATTTGTATTTCTATTCTAATTGTTCTGCCTTTTTAATGGAGTGTTCCAGAGAGACTCAACTCAGTATGTCACAGCAGCTACCATCTTGTCACAAATCTTCTATTATTTTATATTTAACTAAAATATTCTTTCTTCCTAATTGACATATCAAAGCATAGGCTTTCAAAAGGCAAGATTTTTTCTGCTATCTTAATGAGGACAATCATATTCCTTCTTCCAAGTACTACAGAGGAAGTCTTCTTGTCATGCAGAGCTGGTTTCTATGGTCTTTCTTCCTCAAATCACCTGTTCTGAACTCCTCTCCTGTTTGATCCAGCCAGGTCTCTGAAACCAGCTCACATGCTCATAGCAGTTGCTTAAACTGGATATAGAATTTCACCTTCAGGCCTTTATGTATGCTATCATTTCTGCTTGTAAGACACTTCACTGTCCTGTTATGTAATTGTTATATATATATGTATGTATAAAATTTCTTTTTAGACAGAGTCTCATTCTGTTGCCCTGGCTAGAGTACAGTCATAGCTCACTGTAACCTCAAACTCCTGGGCTCAAGCTATCCTCCTGCCTCAGCCTCCCGAATAGCTGGAACTACAGGTGTGTACCACCACACCTGACTAATTTTTCCATTTTTTGTAGAGATGGGGTCTTGCTCTTGCTCAGGCTAGTCTTGAACTCCTGAGGTCAGGTGATCCTCCCACCTCAGCCTCCCAGAGTGCTAGGATTACAGGCATGAGCCACCATGCCTGACCTCATAGTCTTTAGTATTAGATAAATGATACTTTTCCCAGGAGAACTTCTGTCAGCAAAACATAAATTCCTGGAGGATAGGAACTTGGTCTGTCTTGTTTATTGTATTCCCAATACCTAGAAAAATGCCTTGCACATTGCAGGTCTTTTTTGAAATATGAATGCTTCCATAGAACATAGTACCCTCAATCATAGAATTTGTTGCTTTTACTTTTAATATTTATTTAGTGCTTACATTTTCTAGTGGAATTTCATGAGTGCAGTGATTATATCTGTCCTATTCACCATTGTATTTTCAACACCTATCATAGTAAGTGTTAAATGAATGGATGAACACCAAATAAACCAAGTGTGTTCAAGGTACCTATTTAGCTTACGATCATTCTCCCTTATATGTAATTCCACCATAGCTCTTTTCAATACTGGAATGCAATTATTTGTTTACACACCTATCTCCCTGAGGTGGTCAGCTTCGAATCTTTAACACCTGCTACACAGTTTGGTTTTTTCTTTAACTAATTACTAAGTAGATAAATAAGTAAATACAGCTTTAAAAGTAAACAAACAAAAAAAATCCCTTGTGGTTATGATAAAAATATCAAGCTGTTTCCCTCTATGTGCTTCATATAAGTGTCACGGATGGGAAAAGGAAAGATGTTGTGAATTGACAGGTATATATATACTAAAGGCATACGAGAAACAATTTAATAATTTGGTCCTGTAGTGTATGAGTGTAATTTCTTTCCTTGCAAACATGAAATAATGAGCTTCAATTCTTGGACTTTGTTTTTATTTTTGAAGCTGAAAAGGGAGAGCTTTTCCAATTTCAACTTTTGAATTATTTCTGACAAATTGCAGAAAGATTTTCAGACAGCAGACAATAAAACTATACATACGATATATATTAGTTATAGTGTTGTTCAGCAAATAACTCTGTGTCTCAGCCTCCCGGGCTCATGGTAATATGGTACTTCCTGGTTCCCTTGTGTTTGAGAGGGCCCATGTGACTAATTCTGGAAATGAGTTGTGAGTAAAATAACACCTACTATTTCCATTGTGCAGATAGTAAATTGCCACTGTGAAACACTCCAGAGCTCTCTTTTGCTCTGCTATGGGGATCAGCAATGTTTCCAAAGAAGCTGCTCCATCACAGTGATCTCAAAGAGAGAATGATGCTGAACAAAGGCCCATCTAGCTCTAAGTGAATATGTGTCATGAACAAGAAATAAATCTTTGTGGTTTTAAGCCACAGAGACTTTGAGTTAATTTGTTACCTTGGCATAACCTCGTTTTTCCTGATTGATACAAAATGGAACGATTGAAAACATGAAAACAGATAAGAGCTGTATAATAGGTAGGTAAACCACTGGAACACCAAAGAGAGTATTTGCATTTTAGCATATTTAATTCTTGACCTTCTTGGATGCCAAGGCAAAAGGTGAAACTTGCTGAATTATTTAACTTTCAGCATTTAATGTTGAAAGCTATATCGGTTGATTTCTATCAAAAGCTTTTCCCAACTCTACTCAAAATTTAGCATTTGCATTTGTGTCTCTGTGGAAAACGCTGTGGAGGACCAAGTATTCAATAAGAATGCTTCAAAATGAATATCTTATCTTTAGCCATAGAACTATCAAACGTGGAAACCAGCACATTTGCTATTTCTACTTATCGAGTTAAAAGTACAAAGACTCTGAGGCCACATTTACCTTGTATTTAAATCTCTACTAAACATTAAATGTAACTACTTTTTAGCTGTGTTATCTAGTAGATAGATATGAGATATTTTGCAGACTAACTTTAAGGATAGAAAATATCTATCAAATATATAGCACATAATAAACACTAAATAAATAGTAGTTCTTAATACTATTATTATTTTATCTGCATAAGTATAAATAAATTACATATGTAGTGCTTTGTAAAAGGAAATCACATTCATTGCCTTATAGTCTATTCAAATTCTTCAGCATGACTTTCCCAGACTTTCTCTACTCAGTCTGCACCTTATCATCGTCACTTTCCATCAGACATCCTTTGGCCCAGCTGGGTGTGATGGCTCATATCTGTAATCCCAGCACTCTGGGAGGCCGAGGCGGGAGGATGGCTTCACATCAGGAGTTCGAGACCAGTCTGAGCAAGAGCGAGACCTCATCTCTACTAAAAATAGAAAAAAAAAATTAGCTGGGTGTGGTGGCATGGACCTGTAGTCCCAGCTACTTGGGAAGATGAGGCAGTAGGATAACTCGAGCCCAGGAATTTGATGTTGCTGTGAGCTAGGCCGATGCCACAGCACTCTAGTCCTGGCAACAGAGCAAGACTCTGTTTCAAAAAAAAAAAAAAAAGAAACTCTCCAGCCTCAGACAGATGAGTATCCTTGGGTCTTTCCAGAGCTTTCTTTGTGATATCTTTGCTGAAGCTCTTCCTTATTCTCTCTTTTTTGGGGTAGAAGGCAACAAAAATGTTCCCAATCCTTAAAGCCTTTTTGGAACTTGATTTTATATTTGAGCACATTTAATTCTTGACCTTTCTGGATGCCAAGGCAAAAGGTGAAACTTGCTGAGTTATTTAACTTTCAACATTTAATATTGAAAGCCATATCGGGAACCCAGCATTGTTTTATCTGTTTTACACATGATATTCCAAATATTCTTAAATTATAACAAGAGTAATTTATATTTGCTTATATGCCCTTAGTCTTCAGGGAAGGGTTTTCATCCCCAAGAAAATAAATTAATTGGCACTGCTGGGAATTGTACTTTAGTTCTGCAGTTTAAAAAAATAGAATAATCCTCTCATACAGTGATTCTCCAGCTTAAATGTGCATTTGAATAACCTAGGGAACTAGTTAAAATACACTTTTTGGGGACTCCTTTCCAGAGGTTTTAATTCTTGTTTGGTCAAGGGTCCAGAAATGTGTATTTTAACATGCACTCCAAGTGATTTTGAAGCTAGTGAATCACATTTACAAAACTCTAGCTTAAAATACAGTATTAACTACAGAGCTAAATGGAAAGTGAGGTCCACCTATGCTGTCAATGCCTTTGTTTGTACCTATTCGTCAACATCCATTTACCTTCTTACCATCAAGGGGAGAGAAGGAGTTAGCATTATTGGAGGTCTACTATATTCCAGGTGTTTCCAGATACAGTATCATTTAGTTAATCCAACAATCCCAACAAACAGGTACTATAACCAGCTCTTTGAAAATGAGAAGATAGGTTCAATAATGTTCCCTGCAACACACTAAGTGACAAAGTTCAATTTCAAACCCAGGTATGTCTGACTTTGGAAACCTGCTTGTCTCATGGTATCTGTCTTGTATTTGATTAGAGTCAAGAATGAAGTTTTTGGCCACAGAGATAAACGAAATTAAGCTATTTAGACTGGGATCAAACCTTCCTAACCTATGGGTTAGGAAGCACTGAGCTAACTTTTTGTTTTCTGAGAGGAGAATTTACCAGCCTAGTAAACAGTTATTTAAGTCCTTTCAGTCTTGGAGGAGAAAAATATAAAATAAAATTTCAGATATCTATATAGGAAATTCTCCATGAAGAATGAAGGATCATCTGAATGAACTGAATTACTTTTCTCTATCGCTTAGGCTATATCTATCTGCTTCTGCCTTGGACCCACTGTCTTCATCCCCTGATTCTTTAGGTTTAGAAATAGGAAGAAGGGGGATTGTCTGACACAGCTCTGAACAACTTAGTCATGACAGCATCTAATAAGTTCTGAAGGGAAGCCTGGAAAGGGAGGTTTGTGGATGTGAAGAAGTATTGAGATAAGAGTATTGTCTGACAGTTAAACAAGGAGTTGCCCTTTAAAACACTTTTTAAATTGCTTCTTCTGTTCTACCTTGTCCTAAGGAGTGATTCACTCTGAGATGCTCTTCATGTGATGAAGATGGATTGAAGATGTACCAGCCTGTATAAGAAATAAAAGGAGGATATTAATTTGATTAGCACTGTGCTTAAGCCAGTTGAAAAAGAGGACGTGAATCTTGTCCTCGAGAAGCTTTTACTGTGATTGAAAACACCAAACAAGCATATACCCCAAACACTACAGACATAAGAAAACCAATGTTTACTCATGACATTTGCAAAGCATTCATTAGTGTTTGAATTCCGGAAATGTGCAAGTCTTGTAAACCTTGGACAAATTACTGACATTCTTTAAGCTTCAAGTACCTCAACTATAAAATGAGGACAATAATAGTATCCACCTCAAAGAGTTGTTAGGAGCATTACGTCAAATAATTCATGTAAAGTGTCTAGGATATGTTAAGCTATTATTATCATTATTATTATTAACACAATATTTGTTTTGCTTCCTGAAAATTGGTTGGGTAAATCCTGCCCTTCCTTGCTCTTAAGATGAGATTAATGAGTAGAGAAACTGATGCAATTTATAATCATAACTAAAATGGTTAACACAAAACTGATACTGTTTCTCCAGGGAGATTTATTCACCAATGACAGTCTCTTAGGGATCACTTACACGCTGGGTGAGAACTGGTTTTATCTGCCTTTGAATCATACTTAGAATAAGGGGACAATGTTCTCTGTCTCCAGAATTATATTCATCTTACTTCCTATAAGAAGACCTTTGGTAGCTCTTATTGGAGCCTTCACCTGATTGTACCTGCTCTCCTCTCTCAGGACTTTTGGAATCCAACCCTTCTGTGACCTTTCTCCTAAGTAGGCTTCCATAGCTAATGATGCCTGCTTAATACAAGTCCAAATAAGATGAGGTATGTTCTGGCAATGTCTCTTTCTACTCACATCAGCCTACATAAGCCTTGGGTTTTGTTCAGTTTTATTTTGTTTTGAGAGAAAAAATGGAGGTTCTGAGTTTTGCACAAGATCAGCCAGGATAAGATGCTCAATGAGCTAAATTAATTCTCATTATGCCAAACCAATGAGTGTCACTTTGAGACAGAGAACTGGAAGGTACTCCTCTAGTATTGCTTTGGGCATTGCTTTGGGCATTGCTTTGGGCATTGCTGCAGCATTGCCTAACTGAGTCAGGAAGTCTAAAAACAAATTTTCAAATTACTCTGATAAAAACAGGATGAAGACAGGGCAAATTCCAACCAGTTAGAACCAAGATGGTGGAGAAATGGAGGGTGTCACCCTGATTCCAGGAAAACACCACCCTTTCCATTAATATTCTTCCCTTTGTTTAGCCTATAATTAAGCCATTGCCTAAATAGAAAAACAACAGGAACCAGCAGGCCAGTTTTCTTCTGCAGGGAGAATTCGCCTCTGCTCTGTCTCTGGAGTAGACTTGCTATAGTTTCTGAATAAATCTCACTTTCACCCTATACTGTCGGCTTGCTCCTAAATTCTTTCTTACACAAAGCCAAGGACCCACTTGGACTTCAAGTGGCTCCCAGCATTGGGAGTCACTTTCCTGTGTCAACTTGTTCATCTCAATCCCAGAATTATGTCCAAAAGATCCAGTTGTCTAGGAGAAAGGAAATAGCAGACCAAGTCACTAAATATCAATTCTCTAAAAGCCAATATCCTGAAAATAAATTTGAGGATCAAACAATGTAAACAATGACCAATAATCCAAAATATTGAGAATATTTTTGAAGGGGCAGGATCTTACTTTGCTTTTTTCTCTACCATTTTATATGCAAAAGCATTGACGTCCTATTAATTGTTTCTTATTGTATTTTCTGTTTTTGGAGACATATTTCTTTGCCTCTGCCTCTATATCTGTCCTGGTCCCTGACCTTGGTGGTTAAACAGCTGCAACAAACCAACTCAGCCATGGATTCAGGTAGTTGTATGACATTTTCCAGTTGAGTAGCTGGTCAAAGTGCCCTAGAGGTGTCTGGGAGAGGCAGGAATCCATCTTCTGGTGTGTGGAACCTCCAGCTAATCCTTACAGGCCAACCTTAGCATTTACCTTTTTTCAGGAGGTCTTTTTTGGTTAAATCATCTATTTCAATCCATCCTCATGTATATGCCCCTTTCTGTTAAGTGCGCTTCCATTCTCTCTGCGCCTCAGATTAAAACTTCAAAGTTTCTTTTAAGGAGTTCCTTTCTCTATCTTATGCCCATGCCTCACTCTTGATTTCCACTGCCACGATCCAGTTGATGTTCTCAGCCTCTCTCCAGGAGCCTTCCAGATGACCCCCCCAAACTTCCGGACTCTTCTTATTTAACCCCCCATTTTACTGCTGTAATAAATATTCTAAAGTGCTGCTCCAATCACTTCATATCATTCCTGAAAAATCTTCATTTGATCAGACCCCTTAACCAAGTAGTCAAGATTTTCCATATCCTGGACCCAAATTATTTTTACAACCTGGTTTCTACTACACCGCTTTATGCATGCTATGCTGCAATAATCGATGATGTATGTTTTTTTATCCTTTCAAACAATGCATATCCCTCTAATGCCCTTCTCCATCATTTCTAATATTAAGATACCTTCTATTCCTTCTTATTTAATTTTCATGTTTACTAAAGACATATATGTTCAAGGTTCAAAAAATCGAATAATACTATCAGCTTGCAATGAAAACTAGCAATTCCATTCCTCATCATTTATCATTCTCAATTCCTGTTCCTCTGAGGCAACACATTCTTAATAATTTCAGTGTTTTCTTCTATTTACCCATATTTCCAATAACAAATTTTACTCTATTTGGATTTTTCAGTTTTAAACATTATTTATTACTTGTTATAGGAAAATAAGAATTTTTAAACCTCAATAACAGAGAGGAAGCAAGTGAGCAAAAGTGAGAGATGTATGCCTCATCATCCAAATACTTGTATATCACACTTTTGAGCTAGATTAGCCCTAAGGGTTTACACTTTCACATAAACATTGGTCACAGAGGAATTGTGTAATGACCTATGGTTTCTTTAAAAATCTTAGTTTTGTCACACCAAGTACAACAGATGGTACCAATTTCATTTTTTTTCCCTTGGAGACATGGCTCCTGGTGCCTGTTCAGTACTACTTGTTTTCTAGCAATCTCCTGACCCCTCCCTTCACCATTGCCGTGGAAGTTCCCTTCATATTCTTGTGTGGGTTTTCTGTTTCCTGGATGTCTTTCTCTTTTTCTGACTACTCTGTCATTTTGGTAGCACATAGCCTCCAATAGCTTTCTATAATGCCTGGAAAATAAAACTTCGGAGATTTTGTATGCCTTGAAATGTCTTATTCTAACTTGATTGATTGGTGCAGATGGAATTCTATGTTGGAAGTCATTTTCTTTCAGAAGTTTTCAGATGAGACCAAGCATGTTGAAAGTGGTCATGGCTGCAGACACCCTTCAGAATTTTTCAATCATTACCCCTTACCTTCTCTCTTTCACAGTTGCTGTTAGGAAGTCCAGTATCATTTAGATATGCTTTCTACTTTCGCTTAGCACACTTCCTTTCTGGTTGTCTTTGGGATCTTTCCAGTTTACCTCAACTCTGTCATTCATAGTTTTGAGAAAGGAAGAATTATTTACCAGATCAGTAAGTTTGACACATGGAACTGAGCATGCTGGACTTAGCCACTTCCCTTCTCTCTGGTTGAATCTAGTCTGTCTTTAGGATTCATTCTGCTCTGCTCCTCCATGCCCTGACCTATAGGCACAGATTCATTGTGTGTATGTGTGTGTGTGTGTGTGTGTGTGTGCGCGCGCGCGCGCGTGCGCTGGGGAGTGGCTGTCCAATCACACCAATGATTGATAGATAAGTACTCTCAGAAATTTTTTCAAGGGGATTTGGTTACATGACTAAAATCATGATCTCCAAACAGCACTAACAACAATAGCGTAAACATTGTGACTGCCATCTCTCTAGCATCTATGTCCACTTTTCATTTTGTTCTATATTCAGAAAGAGAAGACAGAAGCATTATTTATTAACCCCCCTAAAGTCCGACAAGTCTGCTAGATGATTCTTTAATGTTTTGCCTATTTTATTTCATTTCTATGGCCTATATTTTTGTTCTACTATCTGAAAAATTTCCACAACCTTTCAACCTTTTTATTTAATTTTTTATTTGTATCATATTCTTAATTTTCAACCACTATTTCATGTTCTCTAAATATGCCCCCACTTTTCTAGTGATCCTGTCCATATTTCAAGGTTACGATATCTTCTTAGTGTTATCTGAGATCTTCTCTCTACATTGTCTCTGTTATGTTTGAAGGTTTTTAAAAAAAAAACACGTATTTGTTTTCGTCTCTCTAATTAGAAGCTTTCCTCCAATGTTTGCTTACTTTGGTCCACTTATATTTAAGAGTGAAACACTACAATGCTAACTGATAGCTCTGTGTTGCTATGTGGAGCTTAGCGATGGGTAGGGTTTTGCTGTAGGGTAATCAAGCATGGATACAGCTTTTCATTTAAAAATCTTTATTTACAAGTGTAGGTCTTTTCTAGGACTGTTCCTCAAATGAAAAATCCTCCAAATTCTTGTTTGGGCTGTACAAGTGTGACTGACAATGCTCTGATAATCGAGAGGAGTTGAGAGTTGGGGGCCAAAAAAATCGGCGGCAGATTACCCTTTAATTGCCCCATTTTCAATCTGCTCCCTTACTCCTGTTCTCAGGTTCGCCTGGTGTCCCCAAGTCCAGGCTGTCTTTAGTTTATTCTAACAAAGGAGTAAACCTGCTGCCTTCTGCCACGGTAGGGGAGGAGCAGTTACCTGGCAGCATTGAAGAAGTTAGGTATCTAGAACTCCAACTATTCTTAATACAGTCTCTCAGACAATACTCTTGCTTTCAATCCCATGGCCATACCTGTCACCTTCGGTGGTCTGGTTCCTCAAAGTCCTATGCTTGTCTTGCCTTCTCCAGTATGAATATATTTGCTTGTTGATGCCCTGAATTGCTGCCGAAGGTTTCTACTTTCTCCAAGCTCAAAGACAATTGCCATTCAACCATCTGCTTTTTAGCTCCTAAAATGTTGCTGACATTGTCTTTATGCTGTCATTTCCTTTCTCATTCTTTTTTATGAGTTTATACCTTTTTAATTTTTTTACTCCCATTTTAGTAGGTAGAGAAAAATACATGTGTTATATATGCCATGTTTAACCTAAAATCTATGTCTAATCTTCAAGATCTATTTCAATAAGCATTTACCTTCATAAAACCATTTCCTGGATTCCTACTTACAAGTAATTTCTTGCATCTCCGAATTCTCTTTGGCCTTCACCTGTATATCTAGGATGGCACTTAGCACATTCTTAGTTATTGTTAATTATTTATGCACTTGTAGAGAGGTCCTGGTGTATAGTTTTCTTGGAATAGAGAATGGGTCAGGCTGGTTTTCCTTCTCTACCATGCCTAACACAGTGCCCTGTGCTTGGTAGGAGTATAAGTAATATTAATTTAATGAGTGAATGCATAAACAAATGACTGAATAATCAACCAATGTATTGTCTAAATTTAAACATTAAGACTACATTCTATGTTTTAGGAATTGTAGGTATGTTTGTCTTCTTTTGTACACATTTCATCTTATGAAATATTTGCCTCCATAATTAGTTTATAAGGTCTTTAAAGAAAGGAGTCATGTATTTTATTTCTTTTATATCATTTCTTGAAGTTATTACCTTGATATTTAGATATGAAGTGCCCCCAAATTAATTTCTGCTAGTTGGGAGGTAGAGGAGCTGTAGGGTAAATTTGGCTCTCCCATTCATAGGATGATCTTAGGTGACATCTGCATCATCTGAAAATTGGATTTGGAGACATGAGGTTACTCTTGGTGAGTAGATGAAGACTTATGATATGGAAGGAAGATGAAATGGTTTATGACCTTCTATCTATTACTCCTATTCTCATTTTCTTCTGTAAACAGACAACTACAATTTTTACTTGTTTTGACAAGCAGTCTACAATTATTGAGCTCCTATTGCAGTATATTTTTGCTTCTACTCAATCACACGCAGCACACCCCTGCTTCAGGATTTATACTATACCGTCTGCTGGAATGCTTTCCTCTAATTCCTCATGTCTCATTGCCTCTCTTCATTCAGGTCTCTGCTCAAAATGTCACTTTATTCCTGAGGACTTTGCTAACCTCCCTACATAAAATAAAAAATCCCTTCAGCATGCCTTATCCCCTCGCGTGGAGTTATTTTTCTCTCTGGTACTTATCACCACATGATCTATTACACAGGTATTTGCTTATGTGTTTAGTGTCTATCCCCTCTAACTACACTGTAAGATCTGGGAGGGCAATATCTATTTTGTCCAATTGTTTATTTCCAGCAACTAAAATAGTGACTAATACATAGTAGGTGCTCAAATAATTCTTATTGAATAAATAATTTCCTAAACTATAAATATTTCTTAAAGTATGATCCAAAGGCCACTTAAATAAAGTAAAAGTATTGGCTCAGAGCTGGACGAAGGGCAGACCAGCTGAGGAAGGGGTATGCGACTTCTATAGAGAAGTCTGCTTCAGCTTCAAGTACAAGAGCAAGATAGGAAGACACTCAGATTTAGATCAAGTAGAAATCTCTCTCACTGTATTCATTTTGAGAATTTCTTTTTTCTGATTCTGTTTGTACATCAATTTAGCTCACTTAATCATGAATTAGTTGCCTGTCTAGTATTTTACATGACATAAGCTTGTGTCACTATTACTCATGTTTTGTATAAAATATTCTCCTTCATGTATTATAAAGATAGAATTGATAATAAAGTCAAGGTTTCTTGCATTTTGAGCTGCTTTTTAAAAAGAGAGGATACTTTGTGCTGATCTGTCATCATATGATGTTATCCCTTTAAAACAGCTTAGAATAAGGATATAGTTTATGATTCTAAATATGGTCCTTTCCCTTTGAAACCAACTAAGCCACATGTCATGGTGATCTTGTCCTCATAACCAGTCTATTCTTATCAACTGACTTACTCAGCTATTATACATACCCACAATGCCTTCAGGGTCCTTCTACCATGCACTAAGGGAATTCTGATAAATCAAAATCATTTACGTGAGTCACTTTAAAACCAGATTTTAATCAACAACAGAGAAAATGATTAAAACCACACTCATGAATCCAGCTAGTAAATTTAAACAAGTCTCTCTGGTAAAGGCAAACATAATGGTAAATTCAAATTCAGTGTTTTGGTCAAGCACTCTCAGAATTCATTTCCACATTTAGTCTCCAAATCTCTGCCCCAAACTAGCAAAGTCCTACGATCTTTCTTATGTATTATTCTTTTCCTCAGGTATTATTTTTTTAATCGGCCATGGAAGAGCCTGCTGGGATCTAACCCTGTTTACTTGATAGCTGTGGAGAGGGACACGTGGAGAGTTGCTTTCCTTTTAGCCTGTATCCCTCTCAGTAAGGAGGCATAGCATTTTTTAATATTTTATTTTTTAGAGCAATTTTAGATTCATAGAAAAATTGAGCAAAAGGTACAGAGATTTCCCATAACCTCCCTGCTCCCAGACATGCATAGCCTTTCCCATTATCAACATCCCCCACCAGAGTGGTTCATTTGTAACAACTAATAAACCTATATTAACACATTGTTGCCATCCAAAGTCCATAGTTTACATTAGGGTTCACTCTTTTTTTTTTTTTTTTTGAGACAGAGTCTCACTCTGTCACCCTGAGTAGAATGTAGCGGTATCCCTGTAGCTCACTTTAACCTCAAACTCTTGGGCTCCAGTTATCCTCCTGCCTCAG
>CAUYSK010106438.1:0-16010 GCA_963575035.1 Avahi laniger
AGGGTTTAACAGTATGTGGGATCTGCACGTGGATCTGCTGACCTATGGTGAGTTTCTCAGCTTCTTTAACTAAGGTCACTGTGGCTGCCAGTGCTAGTGTTACGGCAGGGCTGACTGAGAACAGACCGAGAGACACACACAGAGATTTTGGCAATACAGGTTTTATGTGCCGGCCGGCAAGGCTCAGAGGGGAATTTGCTCTTCCCAAATTCTGAGCACCAGACAAAGAGCACTGCAATCTTTTATACACTCTGCTTAAGGAGGAGGGGCACGGTTACTACAGAGTTAACTTTAGTGAGGCAGAGTCCTGAGCTATTTTTACAGCCTGGTACGTTAACTGCTCCAGGTGATTTATGAGGGCAAGGTCACAGGTGAGGAGGGGGCCCAGGTAAGGATCGCAAGGAAAAAAAAGCCCGGTAGTAGAATTTCTAAGAATTCCACTTTAGTGGAATTTTCCAATCTTCCACTTCATTATGACTAGTTTCAGTCTAAAACCTGTATCTGCTCATTGTGTACAAGGTGACAGTCCATTTCACCTGGTCGATCCTCACTGTTACATTACAGGTGACATTTTTTCATTTGGTAATCTGTTGCAAATATCCTGCCAAAGCTTTGTAATGACATACGTGAATATACACCTTCCATCTGAGACGTTGCCTCAAATCAGCCGGAAATAGATCAATGACTGTATCACCCCTCCCCCCACAGACATGGAAGGGAAATATTGACCGTGGGGAATATGTAACAGAGGGAAAGGCCTGAAAAAACAGCAAAAATACTTTCTGTCTCTTTAAAACATCCTCTGGACTCTTTGTCATGGGAATGGTTAACTGGGCAAGGCCAGGATCACCAGAGATTTAGGCATCAAAAGAGTAAAAATAAAGCCATAAGAATTGCTGTGGTCTGAATGTTTGCGTCCCTGCAAAATTCATTTATTGAAATCCTAACCTCCAAGGTGTTGGTATTAGGAGGTCGGCTGTTTTAGGAAGTGATTAAGTAATGAGGGCTTTGCCTTCATGATACTAGTGCCGTTATAAAATAGGCCAAAGAGAGCTCATTTATCCCTTCCACCATGTAAGGACAGAGTGAGAAAGTGCCATCTGTTAACCAGAAAGCAATCCCTCATCAAACACCAAATCTGCTGGTGCCTTGACTTTGGAATTCCCAGTCTCCAGAATTATGAGAAATAAATTTCTTTTGTTTATAAGCTACCCAGTTTATAGTATTTTGTTATAGCAGCTCAAATGAACTAAGACAAGCATTAGTCAAATTAATTACTTTCCCTGAGAAGGAGAATAGATTGGGACCATTGGGAAACAAGTGAAATAATTCAGCAAAAGCTTTTATGAGGTCAGATGCTAAGAATATCTAGCATACAAGTGCAACCTCTGCCCATTGTCCTCTAAAGTTAAAACTAAAATGATGTGCCAAAGTTCTTTATATGGCATCTGGGACTCATTTACAAGTGATTACAAATAAACAGATTCCTTTTCTGAAAAGTTGGGCTTCCGGCACTACTTATAAAACATCAACATGACCTACACATCAGGCTGCAGTAATTGTAAGAAGTCCCTAGTTATTAAATATCACACTGGATAATAATTTGAAAACTTGATTCACACACACAAAAAAAGGCAGAGAAGTAGGTCTGACCACATATTGAGAAACGTTGTGATCATTTTATTTGGCCTTTGACAGCCTGGGCTGCAGGGCCAGAAGCAGGTCAATGTTTCTCAGCACTTGGGAAGATGGAGCTGCATGCCATTTTGATTCACTGCCCAGACAGGTCCACAGGGATGGTTTTATGTTCCTATAGTCAAATCTTCAAAGTGAGATGCAGGTCTTCTATCAGGGAGAACCAACTGGGGACCTCAGGACATTATTTGGAAAAATATCTATGTCTATTCTAGCATGGGTCCTTGGACAGACTTCGTGGAGTAGTACCTGAGTCCCAGGGACGAGGGGCTGAAAGTGGAAAAGGCAGAGGGTAGTGTGACCCCACATCTCTGTGGGCCTCCAGAAGCCCTGGGTTCATTCTTTTAACACACCCCTTTGAAGTGTAGAACTAGGTGCATAGCTTGGGTTGGGACTGCGTGCACGGGGGCAGTGGCAAAGCATGACTTTAGGGAACCACCCGGGGAACTGCAGGGGAAGGGATGTGTGCTTCCCTCAGCTCCACAGGCGTGGAGGTCTGGGTGTTGGATCTCTGCGGCGGTGGCCAGTTACAGGGACGCACCTGGGAAATATCATTCCCATGGCCAGGGCAGGTAAAGGAAAGGCTCTGGCTTGTGAGCAAAACCCTTCTTGAGAAGAGCTGGAACAAGGATTGGCAGGGGGTCCCCAGCACAGAGGCAGGAAAGAAGGCCGTGCCCTGCAGCTGCTCGCAGTGCGCGCGGGGAGGGGGGGGGGCAGGATCTGACAGTGTCGTGCAGTGGTACAGAAAATAGCCAAGCAGTCTCAGAAACTGATAAAGAAAAGGCAGAGAAAAGTAAAGGCAGAAGGCAAAACCTGGAGAGGTGAGCCGAGTGAGGATTGTCATCAACAAAAGTGAGGTTGATGCATCGTAGGAAGAAATGAGAAGTCAGAATTGAGGACTACCTTACCTAGCATAGGCTCATAGCTTCTCCTGTTCTAGAATGGTTTTTTAACCACAGTACATAATAAAAAACCTATCTTCTATTCTCATGGTATTTCTTCTCTCTCCCAGTAGCAGACTGCTTCCCACCTCCCCTGCCTAGGCCTTATGTCCGAAATACTTTCCCCTGTAGCACACTTCGTTTCATATTCCCTCTCAGGTATAAAACAATCTGCTAGCCTCCTCCCACGCACCATTGATTATGGCCAAATCTCACCACATTACCTTCAGACTTAGCTGGTCTTTAACAAAAGACTCCGGAAAATACCCAACTTTCATTCTTAAGAATAAGTTTCAATCATGGCCTGTCAGTCTTTGTAGCAGGTTGGTGAAGGTGGAGTTTCTCTCGAACTTTCTCATGAAGAATTTCTTACTACACTTGCGTAGTAAGTGTAGTCTCCTTAGGCCAGCCCAATCTGGGGGTTAGAACAGAGCTGTCTGACCAGTAGTTATGTGTTTGTCCCTGACTTCTCCATCCATCTGCAATTATACCCCATGTGCCCCACGTGCCATTGTTACAGCAGTTGACCAGGAACACACCGAGACGCACACAGAAATATGGCAAAACAGGTTTATATACGCCAGCGGGCTCAGAGGGGGATTTTTCCTCCCAAATTCTGAGCCCCGAATAAAGAACATATCAGTCTTTTATACATTTTTCTCGGGGCACAGTTAATGAGTGAGGAAGTGGGCATAGTTACAATGAGGTCATTCTTTAGTGGGGGCAGGGTCTGGAGCAACCTTAGTTCCAGGTACAGAGCTCCTATGGAATGTCTTCCTGTCTTATCTCACCTTAGCAGGAGTTGTTGCAAGTGGTTTATAGCTGCTTAGGGAAGACAGTGGGGTAGAGCCCCGGCAGTGGAATTTTCCACTACACCGTGAAAAATCACCATCCCCCACACCCAGTTATTTCTGGGAGGTTTTGTGTTGGGGGTAAGGGCTCATATCCTGTCTGCACCCGTCATTTTATTATTATTTTGCTCCCTTAGTGGGGGCCACGGCCTGCTGCCTGCCCAGCTGTTGAAGGTCTCACCCACTGCCACGAGCACTGGGGCCACCTCCTGCCACAGGGATTATACCCTGCGGACATTTTAATTGCTTCTAAACCCAAAAAAGTGTAATTAGTTCTGCACTATTTCTCTACTTGTACCTTACCTACCACCAAGAGGATTTATAATTTAAAAATGTATATAATGAAACCAGATAACAAGTAGGAAGTGAGTTTATAGAAACATGAAGTCAGAAAGATAAAAATGAAGCTATAGATGAAATTAGTGCATAAAATGTCTGCCATACAATCATATACGCTTGCTTGAGATGGCCTAAATATTTGGCTCTGAGCTGTCTAGCAGCCACTACAAAAAGTGAATCATAAACAAAACTTATTTTATTCTCAGTATCTGAAATCTGGGAGAAATGTCTCCTACAGATAGATCTTTGTGAGGGAGTTTATTTTTAGTTAAGTACCCTTTACCCTCCCCATTATCCCTATAGTAAAAACAAGACTATTTTAGCCCGGGTGCGCTGGCTCATGCCTGTAATCCCAACACTTTGGGAGGCCAAGGAGGGAGGATTGCTTGAGCTGAGGAGTCCAAGACCAGCCTAAGCAACACAGTATCTCTACAAAAAATAAAAAATAAAAAAATTAGCCAGGCATGGTGGCATGTGCCTGTAGTCCTAGCTACCCTGGAGGCCGAGGCAGAAGGATTGCTTTAACCCAGGAATTTCAGGTTACCATGAGCTATAATAACAACACTGCACTCCAACCAGGGTGATAGAGCAAGACCCTGTCTCTTAAACATAAATCAATAAATAAAGAAATAAAGGAAGAATATTTATAAGGTCATTTGCAATATTTCTTCAAAGTACATTTACGGTATGTTATATTAACTGAGTTCAGTAATTTCAATGTAGGAGGACAAAAACAATGTGGTTTAGGTTTGAGACAGAAATAAAAGTGAAGATCTAGGAAGTGGTCTGCATATTTTTCAGGCACATCTCCATAAATTCTGCTTAAGAGTGCCCTAGAATCAGAGTAACCCTTCTTGACAAGTACTTAGAAGCGCAAGTATTCTGTGTTGCCATTTAAAAGCCAACACAAACACTTCTACAGTCAGCTGAGCTAGGAAGTAAGGTTAACAGATTCTTAAAAGTCAAGGCACCTAAAAAGGTCACATACAGAATAGAAGGCCTTGCTCCGGCAATGAGGTGGGCTGAGAGCACAGAGAGACATAGACATGTTTTTCTACTCTAATATGTGAAAAATGAGCAATTGAGTCCCAAAGCTCTGTTATTTAGAACATGGAAATAATAATTTCTTGCACAGAAAATTATTTAGCAAAATCTCAACAAAATAATAACAACAAAACCTCATGAAAGCGTCTATTAGCGTCCAACTTTAAGCAGTGTTTGAACCCCTACGTCGGCTAAATCGACTACAACATAATTAACCGGATTTACCTGTTTTATGGGGCTGTTAACTACCAGCCAGTTGTAAGTTGAGGAAGTCTATTAAAAATTAAGAGTTTTTTGTTTCTGAAGTCCTTCTTTCTGAAAATGTTTTCAAAGGAAGGCCAGTTGTCAATTAAGGTCACTCATAAAATTAAAATACGTGATCTGCCTGTAGTAAAATGCTTATATTCATTTTCAGGGACTCAGGGTGGGAGTTTTATTGAGTCCTTTTCAGTTTCTGGTTATTCAACAGAAAATTAAGCATACTCTTTTTTGTCTAATTTCCCAAAAAATGTGGAACCCTTGCAAACCAAATAAAAAGGCATTACTATTTTTTTAAAAAAAAAAAGCACATTAGTATTTCAAATTCAAAAATTCTATGTTAAAAGAAAAACAATAATAAACCCTATTAGAAGGTGCTGGTCAGATATTATGGTTTGACTTTGAACTTAAGAAAACAAAAGAACAGAGTAGTCCTGGGGACTGAGGGGCTATTTGTCCATTTATTCATAACAATTTCAGCAGACAGGAATGTTTCTTTGGTGAAGAGCTCAGAGCCATGTCAATCTGCATTTAAACCACCTTCTCCTCGATTTCATCAAATTAGTGGCCCAAAGTCAGAGACTTGATGAAGGATGGGGGGAGGGGATAGGGTAGCCTTTAATCTGTGAGCCTGCTAAACTGGGGACAAGCTATGTCAGCTTTCTATTATTTGGCCCCATTTCACCATCGGTCTGTCCCTCTTTACCAGTGCGAAACAGGAGAAAGGGCTAATTATTTTAAACATCTTAAATATAATGTCCTGGGAAAGTATACAACAGAAAAAATAGAGATTGACCCTCTAACGGTGTTTTGTGTCTGCAAACTCTCTTTCATTCTGGTATCAACTCTTCTATTCATCCCACACAGCCCCATTATCTCAGTATCATTTATTACATGACTATTAAAGCCAGATATTTTGGATTATGAAACCTTGTCTGCAAAACAGAGGATTTCAACATCATTTACGATTTACAGCTTAGGAGGAGGAATCACATAATTTAGTCCAAGCGCCATAGATATAATTTTATTCTTGCCAGTAAAGACACTGAGGAGAGAGAAATTCAGGCTCTTTCTCTGAATCTCCAAGGAAGGAAAACATTTTCTAAACAGTCCAGAATAAAGCAACCAAAATGACTCCAAAAACATTGGAGACACAATGAAAAATAGAAAATGGTATTGTGCCTTCAAAAAAGTGAATCATCAAGCTGTAAACTTCAAATTAAAAGTTTAATATTGCTACTTTAAAATATATATTACAAGATGAAACAGTAATCTTGGCTGAAAATAAAGCCAGACATGGTGGCTCACACCTGTAATCCCAGCACTTTAGGAGGCTGAGGTAGGAGGATTGTTTGAGGCCAAGAATTCCAGACCAGCCTGGGCAATATAGCAAGACCCTATCTCTAAAAAAAAAATTTTTTTAATTAGTTGGCAAGGTGGCAAGTGCTTGTAATCCCAGCTGTTCGGGAGGCTGAGATGGGAGGGTCACTTAAGCCCAGGAGTTTGAGGCTACAGTGAGCTATGATTATGGCACTGCACTCCAGCCTGGGTGACAGAGACTCTATCTCTAAATTAAGAAAAAAAAGCTTGACTGAAAATATGGATGAAATCTGGAAATGTAATCAACCTTGATATTTGTAAAGTCACTTTAGATTAAGACATTCAGTAATTACAACTTCCCACTCATATACTCTAGTTAAAAATCTATGACAGTAAGAGAGGGCAACAGCAGCCACCCTGTCAGAGTTCAGATTGATGTGTAGAACCCAAGACTCTAATACTTCCTTCTTGGATACATCTCACGTTGAAGAAATAAATGCCAGGAGAGCAGAAGACCTTTCAACTAGATAGAACACTGTGTTAGAATGCGAATTAAGGGAATTTGATCCTGACATGATCCCATCAAATCCCAAACCTCATTTTGCTGATAGAGATTAGAGAAAAAAGGAAAAGGGTTGACTCTACACTTGTGTGCCTGTAAAATTTCCATTGCAAGTTTTACAGAGAGAACAACTGACATTTGGGAGCATGTAGGAAACGTGGCTGAAATGCCAAATAGAAGTCTGCAAAATTAAACCTACTTCCAGCAGGTATGTAAGCAGCAAAAGAGCAGAGTTAAAAACTCACTGTTAGGAAATCCTTGTTCCTATAAGTGGCACAGCTCTAGCTGAACTATCATGCCTGTTCCATGGGAACACTGTATACCGCACAAACCACCCAGAGTAGCAAAGTCCTCCCAGCTGAGATCTAGTATTTCCATGAACATGCTTAGGGTTTCTGCAAAAGACAGTCTTCAAATTGGAATAACATGAAGTGAAAAAGAATCATGAACTTCATGAATCATTTTGTAAACTAAAACATTCCTGTTAATAGGCTCCTAGGTCTTGTTTTAAAAATGTTTCAGTAATGTTCTAGAAACTTTCCATTTTGCAGTACTAGATAGAGTTCATTTATTTACAGATTGCTCCTGTAGTCCAATTGGGTGCTAAAATCCATGTCAGAGGTGAATAAATAATTTCACAGATGAATCCTATTAGAATCTCTCACAATTAGCATGATTCCTATGTAATTAGCCAAAAGAAAGAAATTGTTGCCAGGGTTTGTTATGGAAATGTTCATTTAGCCTCCAGCAAACCTTCCTGCACAGATATTATGTGTTAGGCCCCAACTGGAGCCCCTGCCCTCAACGCCTTAGTAGCTGGTGTGGAAACAGACGCCAGTCATGTTCAACGGCAATGACAAGACAGTGTCGCCTGCTTCTTGTAATCAACACAATTCTGTCTCTTATGAACAAAGGTAGAGAACAAACGCGGTTAAATAGGGATGTCCTAGAAATGATATACAAAAATAGACTTAACATGGTTTCCATAAATAAAACAGAACACTGAGAGCAAAACGCTGAATCTGGAGTTTTCTAGGAGGTTAGAAATCCAGGGTTCAGTCCTTTGTACAACCCCATCACTAAACACCACACAGGATCCAGCGCCTGGTAAGAGCAGAGCACGTCTGCACCTGGGAGGTAGGAGGCAGGAACTTCAGAAGCCGTCTGCCCAGGCGGTGACCAGGGAGAGCGGAGTTAGGGGTTACTGACTCCCAGAAAAGTAGCTGAGAGGTCAGCTGGTAAAAACATGAAAGTTGCTTGGAAAAATTAAGCCTAAGTCCACTTAAAATCCAATAAACAACCAGGAGTGCTATTGTTCTGGATGGGCTTATAACACGTGTCTTTTTCAGGTTGGCCAATTGCTTGTGCCTTTCTCGCTCCCCAAAAAGGGGTCCCCAAATAACCCCGGAAGAGAACCCCAAGTGAGGAGAGACTCAGGAGTTGCCCTAAGACCCTGACGTGGCCTTGATGCGGGAGTCCAGAACCTTCCCAACAGGGTACGGCTGCTGCTTTCCAGGCAAGCCCAGAGCCGGGACAGGAGCACACGCCCGCCACCCTCTCCGGGGGCTCTGCCCCGAGCTGAGGTCCGTCTGACTTTCAGTAACAGGAAGCACCCGTGGTGTGCGGGGCATTCTGACAGACCTTTTGCCTGGTCAAATGATTTAATTCCACGATATCCTTTTGAGGGAAATGTTATTTTCTCCCATTTTACAGATAAGAATGCTGAGTCTTAGAACCCTGGAACACTCAGCCAATTAGCACCAGTCTCATGATTTTAACCAGACCTTTCTAACTTGGCCCCAAAGCCCTGCTCCTGGTCTTTGCGGCAGGGCTCCGCAGGCAGTGGCAGAGTGCCCAGCGGTGAGAGCTGCCCGTGCACAGTCCTGACACCGACGTGCCAGTCAGCCCACTCCTGTCTCCGCAGCCCATGCACTCCAGCATTTCCCCCCCGACAGTTCCTTGTCGCCCCTGCACAGCTCCCTTCCACTTCACCTAGGCTGTTCATCCCTACCACGCCAGCGACCTCCGTCTTGCAAAGCAAGTGGTCCCTTCTCGCCTTTATCTTCACACAATTGATAATCCCTCCTTATCACACACTTTCTCCCATTATTTCCAGCATATGCACTCCCCTGGTTTTCCCCCAACTGCAATGACCTCATCGTCCCAGGCCCCTTGGCTGGAGCTTCCTCCCCCCAGTGTCTAAATGTTGGTGGGCGCCGGGTTTCAGCCCTCAGCCTGCCCCTCTGCCCTCTCCACACTCACCACCCGGGCCATCTCAGCCAGCCCCGAGGCTTAAATACCACCTCTGTGCTCAACGGTCTTCCCCCAGCCTGACCAAATACTGGGTTCCAGATTCATATACTCAACTACGTACTCGATATGAACAATCGCACGGCCCATAGGCATCACAAAGCTCACAGGTCAATAGTCAAATTCTTGATAGCCTCCTGAAAGCAGCTCTCCTAGGCATCCCTATACACAGTTAATGGCTTAGACTTGCACGATCCGGTGTGCCTTGTACTTAATGTGTACTTGAACTGTGGCTATTGAGCACATTGAGATGTCACTTAACTGTAAAATATGTACCAAATTTCAAAGACAATATAAAAGAAAGAGCAGAAGTCATTTCATTAATAATTTCTTTATTTTGATTACATGGTGAAATGGTAATATTTTGTATATATAGGTTAATACAAATAATCTTGTTCAAATTAATTTCACTTGTTTCATTTTACTTTTTTTTAATGTAGCAACTAGAGATTTTTAAATTACATCTATGGTTTCCATTATGTTTTTATTGCATAGCACCAGCTTAGACTCTTGAGCCAGAGGAAACCAAGTTCAAAACCACATAATAAATATTAGTTGTGTGGCCTTGAGCAAGTTACTTAGCCTCCCTGAGCACTTGCTATTGATACACGTCAGGTAGTTTTAATCAGTAGGGACACCTCAAAGAGTTGTTTTTAGGATGAAGTTTACCAAAGCAACTTGTTCAACGCAAGTCTTCAATAAATTTTGGCAAATATTTTGGAAACCATCTCTGTTATGTAGGGAAACCATTGTTTTCACTTTGCCGGTAGTTGTCACTTTAAAGAATCACATGATCTAAAGCAACTTTGGATCTTTAGATAAGGAGTAGCATCTTCCACTCCATATAGATTGTTTCCAACCTTCTCTGTCTAATAAATTCCTACTCAGCCTTTAAGACCAAAATACCTTTGAGATTAGCCTTTAAGCTCAGATAAATTTCCTGTAATAACTTCCTTGATTTTTCTGCCAAATTAATTATTCTCAACACAGTTTAGCTAATGGTTCCTGAACAAATTTTTATTGAGCATCTACTATGTGCCAGCTCTGTTTTAGGCTCAACAGACAGAGCAGTGAGCAAAATAATATTTTTTCCCAAATGGTGCATACATTCTCATGGAAAAGACAGATAATAAACAAAAACCTGCATAACATAATGCCAGGTGAGGAGAAGTTTAAGAAAAAATAAAATAGGTAAGGAAATAGAAAAGGATAGGGTCAGGAAACACTGTGTTAGCTAGTGTGGCCCAGGACAGCTTTTCAGGAAAGTTGACACTTGAGCAAAACACAGGATGCCCCACCTGCCAAACAAGTACCAAGGAGGGAGGCCTTCGAGGGCCCTGACTCCCACCCAGAGAGGTGCGAAGGCTGCAATCTCCTTGGACATGGGCTGCAAGTGCCCCTGAAAAGCAACTGAGCAATCGTCTCTAGTCTTTACATTCTGCAGTCTTCTGGAGGAAATAACAGAGGAAGCTATGAAAACATCTCACCTTCGAAAACACTGCTCTGTAGCCAATCAGTAAGATGTTTTCATGGCTTTACCAAAGAAACACAAAAGACTGGCTAGAGCTTTTGGAGTCCTCTATCTTGCCCACATGTTTATGTTGAAATATTTTTCTCAGTATTTCAAATGATAAATAATTTTTATAGTTTAGCTAGTTACATTTTTCCTGAAAGCTAGAAGAAATAATCAAGCAAACTCTCATTTTATTAAACTATGTTTCCTATGATTTTTTCACTAGCATTATTTTTAAATAAATATATATTTTAAATTTTTGTGAAGCTAATGAATGCCCAAATTTAAATAAGATAGAAGACTTTGAAATGAAAAGCAGCAATTCTGTTTCTCAGGCCTCCACGGTCTCCATTCTGTGTATCAGAGGCACTATATTAACTATGATAATCTTTCCGGTTGTAGTTTTTCTGGGGGTTCTTTGCTTCTCTAAATAACAGGCTTAAATCCCTAGTGTTTGACACATCAAGTCTAGACAACTATGCACTTCCTACCTAAAGTAGCTGCACGACCACTCTCCTCTCATCTCCCCTCCTGCCAATGGAGGTAAAATAGTTTCTCTGTTAATTATCTTTTTACTTATAAACAGCATATAACTGTGCAAGTATCTCTTGAGCTCTTAGTTGGTAAAAAGGGATTAATGGCCTTGTTCTTTCTTTCTGCTTTTCTCCCCACCTTACCTTACAACTTGCATCACTACTATACACACCTTGACTTTCCTTGCCAGTTTTAATAACACTTTCTTTTCTTGTGTATACACAATAAGTCTTCTACACCAATCTGTTAATTAAAAATCAGTAAACAGTATTTACATTATTACGGCTATGTAGTGTTACTGACTGCATGCCATGTAGTATATTATTATTACATTCCAAAGTTTTGTTCTTTGTGTTTTTGTCTTCCTCCTCCTCCTCCTGTTTCTCCTCTTTCTTCTGCTTCAGCTGCTTCT
Organism: Avahi laniger; assembly: GCA_963575035.1. Lineage (NCBI taxonomy): Eukaryota > Metazoa > Chordata > Mammalia > Primates > Indriidae > Avahi > Avahi laniger. The sequence continues at coordinate 11,780 of CAUYSK010106438.1, forward strand.
TTGCACGTTTGCCTTTGTCCAATCTTTGCTTTTGCAATATCTCAAAGATCTGGCAAATCTATGGACTTCCATTTTTCTAGATATCTCCCTCCTCGAGCCTCAGTCTAACAGATTTAATGCTCTCTAGGTCTGCTCCTTCGCGGTACTGCCAGCACCTCACTTCGCCACTCCTCCAAGTTGGATCCACACCTTCTTCTTTCTTGATTTACCCCCTCGTGTGGCCAGACCATGTCCTCCAAGAAACTTCCTAAGAAATGATATGTAACCAGCAAATTTTCTAAATTCTACATACCTGAAAATGTCTTAATTCTATCCTCACTCTTGATTGAGAGCCTGAGTATGAAATGTGAGATGAAAATGCTTTTTCTTCATAACTTTGAAAACACGTTGCATTATTTGCTAGCAGTCCAGTGCTTGGGGGGAGGAAATTCAAGTGATAGTCCTATTTTTGTTCTTTTGTGAGTGGTCATGTTTGTTAGTTTGCTCCCTCTCTCTCTCTCTCTCTCTCTGGAAATTTCTTGATATTGTCCTTTAATATTTTTTTGAAATTTTACAGAGTTGAAATGAGTATCATCTATTCATCATTCTGACAAACTAGTATCATTGGCTGTGGGAAATCTTCTTTTGTTATTTCTTAAATTATTTCCTCCCATCCATTTCTTGTGTTCTGTCTTTTGAAATTCCTATTACAGATTGAGCATTCCTAAAATTCAAAAAATCCAAAATCTGAAATACTCTAAAATCCAAAACTTTTTGAGTACCAGCATGACACTGCCGGTGGAAAATTCCACACCTGACCTCCCCTCATATGACAAGTCACAGTCAAGACACAGGCACATAACAAGCAGTTTATTCAGTGTCCCCAAGGGAAAAAAGACCCTCCCAGCCCCCTTCAGCTTCAGTATGTCTTTTCCACACACTCCCAGGTCCCCCCACTCAAGCACACCCACGCAGGGTAGTGAAATGGCATGTGTGCCAGCCAGACATGGCAATCACAGGTCCACACAATGCCCCACATGGGCCAAGACCTACGTGCGTTACCCACTGTGTAAAGATATTATTGGAAATGTAAAAAGGATTACAGATACCCTTATGGGTCACAGTGATAACAAAAAGAGGAAGAATTTATGTTTATCTATAGCACAGAAAGCCAAGCTGTTGGAGAAATTGGACAGTGGGATAAGTGTGAAATTTGTTACAGAAGATCATGACCACCATATGGTGTTGGAATGACCATAATATATGACCCAAAGACACAGAAGGATGAACTGTTGAAGTTCTATGCTGAAAGTGAAGAACAGAAGCCAATGAAAAATAGAAAAACACTGCATAGAGCTCAAAATGAGGATCTTGATCATGTATTGAAAGAGTGGATTCACGAGTGTCACGGTGAACACATGCCACTTAACGGTATGCTGATCATGAAGCAAGCAAAGGTATATATCACGGTGAACTGAAAATTGAAGGGAACTGTGAATATCCATCAGAATGATTGCACAAAATTTTTAAAAGATACAGCATTAAATTTTTAAAGATTTATGGTGATAAAGCATCTGCTGAGCACAAAGCAGTATAGAAATTCATTGATGGCAATCTGATGCCAGAACAAGTCAGTAATGCTGATGAAGCATCACTGTTTTGGCATTATTGTCTTAGAAAGACACTGACAACAGTTGATGAGATAGCTGCTATAGGAATTAAGAACGCCAAGGACAGAATAACTGTGCCGGGATGTGCTAATGCAGCAGACATGCATAAGTGTAAACTTGCTGTGATAGGCTAAAGCTTGTGTCCCCACTGTTTGCAAAGAGTGAATTTCTTACCAGTCCATTATTATACTAACAAAAGACATAGATCACCAGTGACATCTTTTCTGGCTGGTTTCACAAACTTTGTACCAGCATCTGATACTCACTGCAGGGAAGCTGGACTGGATGACAAATGCGAGACTTTGTTTTTCCTTGACAACTGTTCTATTCATACTCAAGCTGAAATTTTCACCAGAAACAATATTTATGAGCCAGGCATGATGGCACATGCCTGAAATTCCAGCACTTTGGGAAGCCAAGGCAGGAGGATTTCTTGAGGCTGGGAGTTCAAGACCAGCCTGGGCAAAATAGCAAGACCTTGTCTCTACCAAAAAAAAATTGGCCAGGCATAATGATGTGTGCCTGTAGTCCTAGCTACTTGGGGGGCTGAAGGAGGAGGATCCCTTGAGCCCAGGAGTTCAAGGTTGCAATAAGCTATGATCATGCCACTGCACTCCAGCCTGGGTGACAGAGCAAGACTCTGTTTCAAAAAAAAAGTTCATGACAGAGAACTAATAAATGTTTGAGGATATTCTAGATACCTGTGGTCATTACACATTGTACAAAAGTATCAAAATATTACATATACCCCATAAATAGTATAATAAATATGTATCATTTTTCTAAAGTTTCATTAAGTAATACACAGTAAAGTCTGATATTATCTTTAATACATAATAATATTGTAATAATAACATTGACGCAATATATTTTCTTCCAAATGAGACTTAATAATTCAGCCATGTGTCCAGGTTTTACTTAGATCAATGAAGAATAAATATAAAAACACATTCTTGAATAGCATGCTAGCAGCAGTGAACAGAGGCATGGATATGGAAGGTTTGCAAAATGGGTTTAGCATAAAAGATGCTTGAACACAATGACTAAGGACACAGTTATCCTGCAACTATGTTCAATGATGATGATGAACAAGGTAGTGACTTTGAAGGATTCTGTATGTCAAGTGAGAAAAAAAGTGATGTATGACCTCCTTACATATGCAAAAAATATACCTTTAGAGTCTGCCAGTAAGCTGGAAAAGATGGATATCAAAGCAGTTTTCAACACCAATAATGAGGCTGCAGTTCACTCCTTGACCGATGGTGAAATAGCTGAAATGATGCTGAAACAAGGTGATTGTGAAAATAGTGGTGATGAAGAAGACTTAGTTCACTTTGCAGAAAAAGTGTCTATCAAGGACATGGTGAAAATGTGTGATGGGCTCATTGAAGAACAAGAGCAGCAAACATTCATAACAGAACAAGATACCGTGTAAGTTGATAAAAGCAAAGAGAGACTCCTAAGGAAAGAAAAAACAGTTGTCAATGAGGCAGATGACTCTGGAGGAAACATTTTTAAAAGCCACCCAGCAGAATGCCTCCTCATCCCTAGAGGACCCACTTCTGGTCCCTCAGCTGCATCTGATGTTTCTTCTCACCTAAAAAATAAATAAAATGCAATGTACAGTTAGCTTTTAATCAAAACACAGCATCATACATGAAGAATGAAAGCCTACCATTGTTCATTGTTTCTGTTGTTCAACAGCTGGTACAGCTATTCTGGTGATGCTACCATGTTTCTTAGTTACCCTGAACTCGTTGTTTTTTCACTGTATTAATAGTACATAATTTTTTTTACTATTAAGTACTTATGTGTGAGTAAGTATAAGAAAATGATTGTTTATTGTTAGCACATAAATTCGGAGTCAAGAATGAGGCTGAGTCATTGACTGACCATCAGACAACCACAGATTGTCCACGTGGGTGGCTGAAATAGTTGACATCTTTGCTTTCTGATGGTTCAATGTACACAAACTTTGTTTCATGCACAAATTATTAAAAATATTGTATAAAATTACCTTAAGTCTCTGTGTATAAGGTATATAGAAAACAAAATAAATTTTGTGTTTAGACTTGGGTCCTATTTCCAAGATATCTCATTATGCAAATATTTCAAAATCTAAAAAAAAAAAAAATCTGAAAAACTTCTGGTCCCAAGCATTTTTGATAAGGGATATTTAACCTGTCTAAGATGTTGGATACCTTGAGTTAATCTTCTAGGTCTCTTTTCTTTATTTTCATATTTTTCATCTCTTAGTCTTTATGTTTTACTTTCTAAGAGATTCCTTTGCCTTCGTCTTCCAACTCTTCTACTGATTTTTTTCTATAATTATATTTTTAATTTCCTTCTGGTTATTCCTTTTTCATAGCAATATATTCTGTTTTTTTTTTCTTTTTCTTTTTTGAGACAAAGTCTCACTTTTTGCCCAGGCTATAGTGCCATGGCGTCAGCCTAGCTCACAGCAACCTCACACTCCTGGGCTCAAGCGATCCTCCTGCCTCAGCCTCCCGAGTAGCTGGGACTATAGGCATGCGCCACCATGCCCGGCTAATTTTTTCTATATATTTTTTAGTTAACCAATT
>CAUYSK010106440.1:0-12568 GCA_963575035.1 Avahi laniger
TTTTTTATGTGAAATCATTGTAATCTGTAACATGAAAAAGAGAATAAAAATGTGTGCTAGACTTCAGTCAGTACCACCTGGCTCATGGGAATGCTGGTGGTTCACTGATCTTTCCCCATACTCCATACCCCATACTCTTTCACCTTACTTTTTGTGTCTGTGTTTTTGTCTCTCCCATCTCTTGCAATGCACACCGCCTGGGAACTTGTCTATATTGGGGACGTCATGAACCACCTATACCATTTGTCTATTTTTGCTTTTGTTGCCTGTGTTTTTGGTGACATATTTTATTTTATTTTTTCAGACAGAGTCTCACTCTGTTGCCAGGCTAGAGTGTCGTGACATCAACCTAGCTCACAGCCACCTCAAACTCCTGGACTCAAGCAATTCTCTTACCTCAGCCTTTCGAGTAGCTGGGACTACAGGCATGTGCCACCATGCCTGGCTAATTTTTTCTATATATTTTTAGCTTTCCAATTAATTTCTTTCTATTTTTGGTAGAAACAGAGTCTCTCTCTTGCTCAGGCTGGTCTCGAACTCCTGAGCTCAAGCAATCCTCCCACCTCGGCCTCCCAGACTGCTAGGATTACAGGCATGAGCCACGGCACCCGGCCTGGTGACATATTTTAAAAATCATTATCCAGACCAATGTCATCGAGATTTTCCCCTATGTTTTCTTCCACTAGTTTTATACTTTCAAGTCTTATTTTATGTCTTTAATCCATTTTGAATTGATTTTTATATATAGTATGAGATAAAGGTCCAATTTTATTCTTCTGCATGCAGATATTCAGTTGTCCCAATATCATTTATTGAGGAAACTCTTTTCCCCATTGTATGCTCTTGGCAACCTTGTTCAAATTCAATTGACTGAAAATATGTGGGTTTTACTTTTGGGGTCTGTCTCCTATTCCATTGTCAATGTGTTTCTTTTTGTGCCAATGCCTTGTTGTTTTGATTATTACACCTTTGTAATATACAGTCATATCTCAGTATATACAGGGGATTGGTTCTAGGACCCCCACACATACAAAACTCCATACATACTGAAATCCCACAGTTGGTCCTGCAGAACCTGGAAATGGGAAAAGTCAGCCCTCTATAGATACAGTTTTCACATCCAAGAAATATTGTATTTTCAATCCATATTTGGTTGAAAGAAAATCCCTGTATAAGTGGACCCGTGCAGTTCAAACCCATGTTGTTCAAGGGTCAACTGTATTTTGAAATCAGAAAGTGTGATGCCTCCAGTTTTGTTCTTCTTTCTCAAGATTACTTGCTTTGATTATTGGGGGTCTTTTGTTATTTCATATAAATTTTAGGATTTTTTCCTATTTCTGTGAAAAATGGTATTGGAATTTTGATAGGGATTGCACTGAATCTGTAGGTTATGTTGGATAGTTTGGACATTTTAACAATATTAGTTCTTCCAATCCATGAGCATAGGACATCTTTCCATTTACTTGTGTCTTTTTCAATTTCTTTCATCAATGTTTTGTAGTTTTTCGTGTACAGATCTTCTACCTTCTTGGTTAAATTTATTTCTAAATATACCTTGTATCTACTGTAAATGGAATTGTTTTCTTGATAGCTTTTCTAGAAAGTTAATTATTAATGTACAGAAACACTAATTTTTGTATGTTGATTTTGTATACTACAACTTTGCTGGATTTATTTTGCATCTATATTCATCAGAGATGTTGGACTATAATTTTTTCCTCCTAGTGTCTTTGTCTGGCTTTGATAGGAGGGTAATGCTGGTTTTGTAAAATGAGTTCCAAAATATTCTCTCCTCTTCAATTTTTTGGAAGAGTTTCAGTTGAACTGGTATTAGTTTTTTTAAATGTTTAGTTGAATTCAGCATTGAAGCCATCCACTTGTGGGCTTTTCTTTGATGGAAAAATTTTGATTATTGATTCATCTCCTTACCTTTGTTACTTAATATTTTGTTTAGATTTTTTGATTCCTCATGATTCAGTTTTGGTAGGTTGAATGTGTCTACAAATGTATTCATTTTTTCTAGGTTATTTAATTTCTTAGTATATAATTGTTCATAGTAGTCTCTTACGATCGTTTGTGCTTCTATGCTAGCAATTGTGATGCCTCCCCTTTCATTTCTGATTTTATTTGTGTCTTCTTTCTTTTTTCTAAGTTAGTTTAGCAAACTGTTTGTCAATTAGTTTATCTTTTTTAAAAAAAAAATTGAGTTTCAATGATTATTTCTATTGTTTTTCTAGTCTTTATTTCAGTTATTTCTGCCCTAATCATTGTAACTTCCTTTTTTCTGATAACTTTAGGCTTAGTTTGTTCTTCTTTGACTAGTTACTTAGCATGTAACATTGTATTATTTGAGGTATTTCTTCTTTTTTGATGTAGGCATAGATTGCTATAAACTTCCCTCTTAGAACTGCTTTTGCTACATCCCCTAAGTTTTGGTATGTTGTGTTTTCATTTTTGTCTGTCTCAAGATATTTTCTAATTTTCCTTTTAATTTCTCCTTTGACCTCTTGACCAATATGTTCCAGAGCATATTGTTTAAGTTTCAAATATTTTTGAATTTTCCAAGATTCTTCCCCTTATTGATTTCTACTTTTATACCAGATGGTCATAGGAGATACTTAATATGATTTCAGTCTTCTAAATTTGTTAAGACATTCTGTGACCTAACATATGATGTATCTTTGAGAATGTTCTGTATGTGTTTGAGAAGAATATGAATGTGTTACTGTTGAATGAAATGTTCTGTATGTGTTTATTAAATTTATTTGGTCTAATGTATAGTTTAAGATCAATATTTTCTCATTGATTTTCTTCCCAGACAAATCTTGAATGCTAGAGGCTTGGACCCGAAATAGAAAAATCTTCAAATTTCTGATTTCTTCCTTTCTTAGAAGCAGGGTGATAGCTAGATGACAATAATATGTCTTTCAATAAACAAAAAATTGATCTAGATAAAAAATGTAATAAAAATACTACTTTTAAAATAATTCTTTTCCTATAAGTGTGCCCCTATTAGTACCCCATTATTTTCTTCTTATCCTTGTAAAGCATTAAAGTAAAACTAAGAGACTTTGTATCTCTTGAAGCTACTTCAAAGAATAAAAGGCCTAATTCACAACCTTAGGAGTATGGAAAAATAATGATAAACAAAATATATCGGAGAATTTTGTTGCCACAGTGTTGCCCCATGCTTTGTTTTTTATTTATTTTTTTTTTTTAGTCAGAGTCTCACTCTGTTGCCCTGGCTAGAGTGAGTGCTGTGATGTCAGCCTAGCTCACAGCAACCTCAGACTCCTGGGCTCAAGCAATTCTACTGCCTCAGCCTCCCAAGTAACTGGGACTACAGGCATGCACCACCATGCCCAGCTAATTTTTTCTATATATTTTTACTTGTCCAATTAATTTCTTTCTATTTTTGGTAGAGACAGGGTCTCGCTCTTGCTCAGGCTGGTCTCGAACTCCTGAGCTCAAACAATCCGCCCGTCTGGGCCTCCCAGAGTGCTAGGATTACAGGCATGAGCCACCGTGCTCAGCCCCATGCTTTTATGTTATCTATCTACCTTAAAGCTAAATTTTGATAGATTATAGAAGAAGATACACAAGAAGATACTTTGGGCTACAGCCTGCTTCCCTAGAGATAACAAAGGAAAGGTTTCAGGCTTCTAAAGGAAGCTTGGCATTTATCTTGATGATTTTTGACAGTGCACAGGACCTATATCTCAACATTATCAGAGAAAGTGACTAGATAAACTTGAAAAAACAATCTTTCTGCCGTAGCCTGGATATTGTGTGCAGATATCTAGAATTTCTTTCTGTGATTGGGAAGAATACATACAGTTATTGAATGAACTGGTAAGACAGCGGAAGACTGGAGTCAGGACAGAAGTTAGAGTGTTCATGGACTTCCTAACTAGAAGTACATGAGTGGAAATGGACTTCAGCAAAGAGTCCTGGGAGACTGTCCCCAAAGCTCAGTTGAGACCAACCACTATTTAATGGAAACCAATCAAGACCAGCCATTCAAGTCAGAGGCAGCAAGGCCCAAAGCAATCTAATGACTCTTCCCCCATTGCCTTAAAAATGTGTACATCTCCCCTCACACCCAGAAATCCTCTCAACAAGCAATGGATGAGGGAAGGATGATAGGACATCTGAAAGGCAAGCAATTTCCTCAAAGAGAATGAGTCATCTAAAGGAAACCATATTAAGGGGCAGAGACTGAGGTACCATTAGTTGGTCAATGCAAAGCTGTTTCCATTTTTGTTTTCTTTATTATCCCATACATTGAGAGCTTTAGATGAAGATTACATAGGTAATAAAAATAAACTAAAAGGTACAATGTCTTTGTTCGTGTGTGGCACAGTTTTAGTAAATTTGTGACTTTTCTATATAATTAAAAGTCTGATATCAAATACTATTTAACAACTCTGGAAGGAGCTCTGAAGTTTGTCAGCTTTATCTCTGCTTTTAAACACGGCTTTTGTCCACTCAGGTTCTACCGGGCTGGGGAACTACCACATCTTTGTCAGCATAAACAGTCTATCTCCGAAGCAGCAGAGGATGGAACAACTAGATAACTAATTTAGATATAATATCATACCATTAAGGAAAGTTCCATAATCTTATATACACAGATATTTAGGTATCAAGTTTGGTCTCGTCATTATTTTTTAAGTTAACGATGCTAAATTATTCATTCATTCAGCAGAACTATATTAAGTCTCTGCAATGTACATGGAATTATTGAAAAGGATTTCTCTCTCATTACCTTCAATCAAAAAGTGACTGGACCCTTTGAAGAGTTACAAAAATACTGCAGGGTAGGAGCTTTCAACACAAGAAAGCAGAAAGTCGGGACCAATTTCAGTGATCCTCCTTCTCCAGGAGTGGGTACCCATGCCTGTTTTTCAGCAATCCTAGAAATGCTCACCTATCATCAGTTACACCTGTTAGTTCAGTTATTCCTGTCTTGAGAACAACACAGACCAGGCTGAGAAAAAACGTTATTTTTTCCAACTCCTCATTCCCCATTATCAAAAATTTAAAGAAACTTTTCACTTAGGACCCAAGAATTCCTGAAAAATCTGTCTATCTCCTTTATGACTTTACAGGGAAAGCAGATAGTTTTAACCATTCTGTATAATCCTTCTCAGAAATAAAAAGAAGAATATTTAATGGCTGAAAAATTCCTTGCCAAAGCTCTTTTTTATAAAGAGATCATGCTCTCCTGCTTTTAAAATTTCTGTTAAGCTTACAAGTTCACCCCTTGGTATCCCAAATACACTAATAGAAAACTGTGCTTGCACACCACATATTCCACAATGTCTGCTCTAAAGGAGTCAGGCATCCCAATAGCACCCCAACTCCTATTGCCTTGTCTATTTTCTGGTTGTTCTGTAGGGGATAGGAAGAAAGATGTGGGAAAAACTCCTGTGGATATACTCCAATCCTGGCTGCCAGCTAATATGTCACATCAGCTCAGGGGCTAATGGCTGTATCCCTGAAGAATCTCAGCTCTAGAGTACAGCAAAAAATACTGTGTACAGAGTTAGAGAATAAAGGTAGAGTAAAATCTAGCCATTGACTCTTTTATATTGAAAATTTTATTAATTTACAGTAAAAAACTCAAAGAATCATCTACCTTAAATAAATCAATTTGTATGTATTTATGCTTAAAAAGTAAAAAATAATCAAAGAGAAAAGCATCTCTAAATTTGGGAGCCTCTATAAGTCATCAGATAAGATCAATTAGATGCAAATACATAGTTACTTACACATAGTAGGGGCTCAATAAATGCTGATTGAATGGATGAAAAACAAAGCAGTTATTAATAGAATAGTTAAGTTAAAGTAATATATTTCCTTTAGAAGCATATATGAATAGGTTGTAATTTGAAAATCCATATGTAAACAGACTATTTTAAATCGTAAGGGTAGTCTTTAAGAACATATATTAAGAGGATGTGTCTTTTCTCTGAAAATCTAATTATGCAAAGTATCACAAAGTGCTCTGCATAAAACACTGGTGACATATAAAATGATTTTAGATAGTACATCTCAGCAATTTTCCGCTTATTTTATAAGTAACCAAAAAAGTATAATTATCCCATCAAGCCTTATGATTTCTGATATAATATTGTTTAGGTTAAAGCTAACTAGCTTTTAGAGTGAAATTCAAAACAGTTAAAAAGTCTTTTATATATTTATAATGTGAATTACAATGTTAGCATGCATTATTGCCAAAAACTTCCAAGTAGTGTATATTAAATGCCCAATGTAACATAAACATAAGGCATCTTTATTTTTAATAACATCAGCTACTTCTTCCTACTGTCTCACAGACATGTGAAAAAACATTTTTATATGCTGGAGAAGAATAAAAGGAGGAATGCGGATAAACATTTCAACTTGGCATCTGTGGATTTATTTTTTTCAGACTTATGAGATAAGAATAGAAATAGATGTTGGCAATTACTTTTTATGTACCTCTCATATTAAGTGGGGAACCAGGCTGTTCTATCCTTGAGTTGGTCTAGGATTGTGTAATAAAGAATTTGACAGGCTTTTGTCCCTGGTTCTTAGGAGGTAACTGCAAAATTCTTGGAATTTCCTGAGTCACAGAAGTGTCTTTGTTATTTATGGTGACCCGCTTGGACCATAAATGACAGTTTATGCTAGTGAGGTGATTCATGGTGGGTCCCTGGATGGTGTGCTAACAAGATAACTCAGAATAAGGGCTAGTCATACTAGAAAGACCAACAATGTGGTTAGAGAGTTGGAGCCGTTTGATATTAGCCCAACCTCCATGATGATGATGAGAAGTGGAGATTGAATTCAACCAAATGGCCAATGATTCATTCAATCATTTCTACATAATGTAACCCCAACAAAAACTCCAAACATCAAAGTTCAGGTGAGTTTTCTAGTTGTCAATACTCATTGAATATTGTCACACTTCAATGCTTGGAGAGTAAAACATCCTTGAGAATGATGGAAACTTCATATTTGGAACACTCCCAGACCTAACAGTACGCACCACACCCTTTGGCTAATTCTAATTTGTACTGTTTTGCTATAATAAAACTTTAATTTTAAGCATAGTGCTCAGTTGAGTTCTGTGAGTCATTTTAGAAAATATCAAATATGAAGGTGGTGTGAAATTTTTAACTACCAGTTAGAAATAAGGGTGGCCACATGAACCACTGAACTTATGGCCAGTGTCTCAGGTGGGGTTAGTCTTGGGGAGGATTATGCCCTTAACCTTGAATTTGGCAAACTCTTGTAGGGCTCTCATCTCAAGACTTTATGTTGGGACTGCTTCTCTAGTTTTGGACATAAAACTAACTTCCTATGAATACCCTCCCTAGATAAACATTCAGGGGAAAATATTTCACTTGTTAAAAGAATCCAAATGTATATCTCACACACTAATTGAAGTTACATAATCTGTCATGCGTTGGTTGAATATTTACCCCATAATGTATACTTAATGTACATTTTGTCACTGATAGTTAAATACTTATCAATAATTGCTTTGCTAGTATGATTAAGTACACATAAACTGTCAAAAAGATATAAAGGGGCTTTTTGTTTGCTGATGGGAAAAAATAAATGGCTCTTAGAAAATTCAGAGATGTCTCCAAGAGCATTTTTGGCACAAACTGATAGGAAAAAATAGGAAATAAGTCACTTCAATAACTTAAATGCAGTAATACAAAAAATCCATGAACGAATATTTGAGTTCCTTATATTGCAAGATTATACACATTTGCTCAAAGTTGTAGATTAGTGTAATCTGGTACATTTTGAGATAAAGATACTGGTGGTTTTCACTGTGCAGAATCATGTTCCATATGTCATCAGAATTTAACATCTGAGAAGTTTCTTTGCCTGTTTAGGCATCTTTCATAGTTTAACCTGTAACCTTGTGCTTTAACCGACAGAGTTTGTAACTTAATCTTCAGCAACTTTCAGATGATATATAATGGTCATCTAGGCAAGAAATGTTCACATCTCTGTGTATGTTCGGTAACACTTAAAATATCTACTTACAGCATTGCATAAGAAATGGTGACAGTGTTAATGTTCTCAGATTAATTCACACTATTTTTTTCAAAATAACAGAACAATAAAATTTTTAGAACACTGAAAAGCATTTTCTATTTCCAAATGGTATAACATTTCTTAATTCTATATTTTTATTTAATTTCAGGAAGAAAAATATATAATCACACCCGCTCCAAAAGGTTTTGGCTTTTTTTCCTGTATGACATTTAAATACACAGCTTTCTGCATATTAACGTATAATTTCTTAAATTACCAACATTATCCCAAATACATTTTTATGATTCCCCTGCCCTTTGAAAAAGTTATTGTAAAATTTAAGGGTCAGAGACAACGTCTAGAATGACAGAGTAAGGAACTGGTGAACTGCTCTCTAACAAAAATAATAATGGCACAGTCCAGCTAAGATTTAAAAGATGGAGAAATAAACTCTACACTTCATGCAAGGAGTTTCAACGACACATTAAAAAGAGCATGTATCTTTTTAACAAATGATGCTGAGGTATTTGACATCCACATTCAAAATATTAATTTTTATTCCTTCCTAAGACCATGCACAAAAATTAACTAAAAGTGGACCACAGGTGTAAATGCAAGAACTAAAACTATAAATTTCCTAGAAGAAAAAAAAATAAGTATATATTCATGATATATAACACCAAAAGCACAGTATCAAAAGAAAAAAAAATAAATGAATAGGACCTCATAAATTAAAAACTTTTGTGCCTCAAAGGACACCATCAAGAAAATGAAAAGACAGCCCATAGACAATCCACCCTAATTAAAGATGGGCAAAGGATTTGAATAGATATTTCTCCAAAGAAGACATACAAATGGCCAATGAGAACAAGAAAAGATGCTCAACATCATTGTGACAAGATACCATTTCACACTCACTAGGATGTCTAAAATTAAAAAGACAATAACAAATGTTGATAAAGATATGGAAAAATTGGACCTTTCATACATTATTAGTGGGAATGCAAAATGCTGCAGAAACTTTAGAAAATAATTTGGCAGTTCAGGTCTTAATCATAGAGTTTCCATATGACCCAACAATTCCACTTCTAGGTATATATCCAGGATAAATGAAAATGCACTCACAAAAACTTGTACATGAATATTCATAACAGCATTATTCATATAGTCAAAAAATGAAGACAACACACATCTCCATCAGCTAATGAATGGATAAACAAAACTTGGCATATTCATATAGTGGGATATCATTCAGAAATAAAAAGAATGATGTATCAATACATGCTACAACATAGGTGAACCTTGAAAACATTTATGCTAAGTGAAAGCAGTCATGAAAGGCTACATATTATATAATTCCATTTATGTGAAATGTCAAAAATAGGCAATCTACAGACAGAAAGCAGATTGGCAGTTGCCTGGGGCTGAGGTGGGAAGGTGGGTGCCAACAGTGATGGAGTGGAGAATGACTGCTAGTGGGTATGGGATTTGGGGAGGGAGAAGGTAATCAAAATTTTCTAAAATTAGATAGTTGTGATGGTTGCACATCCTGTAAATATATTAAACAAAACCGAACTGTACACTTTAAATAAGGGAAGTATATGATGTGTGGAGTATTTCAATTATTTTTAAAAAATGAGTGACCAGGCAGTAGTAAATATTTCCTATTCTCTGGTGTTAGAATTTTGCCTAAGACATTTCAAAAATGTAACTTCGGCTGTTTTAAAATAATCTAGATATCTTAGAAATTGTTTTGGCAGCATGTCACACAGACTGAAAGTTTGTAATTGCAAGTAACAGTCAACTGTGCTACAAGAGTTGTAAGCATATAAAAGAATTCATGATACCACATAACCAGAAATCTAGAGTCGGGCAGTGTTGAGAGTTGATTAATAGTGATTTGGTATTTTCATTAAAAACCCAAGTGCCTTTCATTTTCTCCAGTCTTTCATTGTCAACACGTTCTCCCCAGCTAAGCTTCCCTCGTGACTCTAGATAGTTGCTAAAATCTTACGTACCATATGCTGACATGTCTAAGACAAGTTGCAAAAGAAGAACTATTTAAAACTCTCTTTACAAAACTTTATAAACCTCAAGTAAACCCTTCCCAGAGTCTTCTGGTAAACTTCCCATCCTCACAATAACTGTCTAGAACTGCACTGCATGCCTCACTCACCCCAAGCTAAACAAAATTCATTCTGTAGGGCTAAAGAGGGCCTGTTCCCCTGCAGAACATGAAGTTTGGATAACTAAAGAAAATCAGAGAATTCAGTTATCTCCAGAAAAGTATAGAATGATCGCTAATTATAATGGGGAAGAATGATTATGTGCTATAGATAATCATTCTATTTTTATTTTCACTCTACCCATTGATGAAAATGTGCCCTATTCTAATTTCTTCTAATCTATATCCATAAATTTCTCCAAGTCCAGTCAATCTCCAGCCACTCACTCCCATACAGTATTGCCTTTACTCTTTAGTGAGAGCAGTTGATCCTAAGATAGTGATTTAGGAATTATGGTGGTGAGTAATTTAAAGACTATCTTATTCAAGTCCAATATTTTGCAGGTAGGAGAATAAAGTAAACAACAACTATGATAAAAAAATTAATAATAAGGAAAGAGAGTAGTTAAAAAGAAAAGAAAGAGAGGAAAACAAAGGGGGTTTAAAAAAAAAGAAAAGAAGGTAGAAGAAATGGAGAAATCAAAAGAGAAGAAAGAGGAAGAGGTGAAAGGAAGAGAAGGAATGGGAGGAGAAAGGAAAGGAAAGGAAAAAATGAGAAAAATAGGAGAAGATAAAGAGAAATGAAAAAATAAAGCCAGACACATAAGACATAAATGCATGAAATGTAGCATTAGTCCACACTTTGCTTAAAGAGGCCAAGGAACACGTAACCATATGGAAACCAATGCTTTCAGCAAAACTTTACAGCACGGAAGAGTGAACTTTAATGTAAACAAGTAAAAAAAAGTTAAGTTATTTAGAAGTTGAAGGGATCTCAGAAAGGAACGCAGCCTGTGGGAAATTAATCAAACTGTATTATAAATGTATTAAATTCACTGAAGGAGGTGATAGGAACAATGCTAACATAAGTAATTTTGGAAATGAGAAGATTCAATAAACTTCATCAAAAGAGACTCCATATAAGCATTGTACTGTAGTCAATAAAATTCTTTCACATGGAAAGTGACATTAACAATTCTGATACTGCTGTATGTGGATACTGGAAATGAACAATGAAGTAAATGGACGGCATATTATGGGAGCCAGGTTTCTCATTGCTGGAGTGAAAATTTACTGACAAGCCGAGGGAGGAGGCTGGAGTGACCTATGTGGGGATGAATTAGAGCTGGGGACATCAGTGGGGACTCATGTTTAATTTAACATAGACACCAAGGGTTACGTAAAGCAAGATCTACAGATGTATCTGTACACATGGGTTATTATATGCACACATTTCCTAGCTTGTCTGCTGAGAGGGCCTAAAAGCAATGGCGCCCACTAGCAATAAGCATAATCAGTGCCCAGATCTTGTTTTCTAATACCCATTCTCCCAGGAAAGAAGCTAAGGTTCCTTGGAGAAATGTCTGATTCTAGGACTTAGACAGGAAATATAACAGATGAGCTTGGAGAGTCTTGTTGTGCTAGAAAGTAAAGAAGTATTCAAACATACACACCCATACATACACTCTCACACACATACACACACATGCACAGACACACAATCATGGAGCTATGTCAAAAGGACACAGGAGCCAATTCAAAGGACTTCCAATGGCCCACACAGGAATAATTTAAGGAAAGAAAAAAGTATTAATGGATTATAACCCAAAATATAAAATAAATATCCATGAGTTCATATTGATAAAAATAAATGATTCAACAAATAAACAAATGGGGGAGAAAACAGACAAATTTCCTATGCAGAAAAATCTCAAATGGTTAATGTAGATACTCTACCCTCAAAGACTGGGAGCATAACTCTCCAACCCTTAAATGTGGGTTATACTATATATGTACTTTCTTCACAAGAATACAATCTGGAAAAGGGGAGGAGAGAGTCTAAAAATTACAGGAGGAAAACCTGACAGACACTACCTCAGCCGGGTGATTAAGGTCATTATCAGCAGTGATACATCACGTTGATAGTACATACTCTTACTATGATACAACAAAAATGGCACTTTCTATGATCTTTCTCCTCAAAACCTATAACCCCAGGCTAATTATAAGGAAAAAAAATTAAATTCCAATAAAAGGGTATCTCACAAAAATACCTAAGCAAAATTCCTTAAAACTGACAAGAGCATCAAAAATAGGCAAAGTCAAGAACCCAGATATAAAATCGTCCACATGTAGCCATCTAATCTTTGACAAACCAGACAAAAGCATACACTGGGGAAAAGAATCTTTATTCAATAAATGGTGCTGGGAAAACTGGATAGCCACATGTAGAAGACTGAATCTGGATCCATACCTCTCACCTCTCACAAAAATCAACTCACGCTGGATCACAGATCTAAA
>CAUYSK010106443.1:0-19995 GCA_963575035.1 Avahi laniger
GTTTGAGCTCAGGAGTTCGAGACCAGCCTGAGCAAGAGCGAGACCTCGTCTCTACTAAAAATAGAAAGAAATTAATCGGACAACTAAAAATATATAGAAAAAAATTAGCCGGGCATGGTGGCGCATGCCTGCAGTCCTAGCTACTCGGAAGGCTTAGGCAGTAGGATCGCTTGAGCCCAAGAGTTTGAGGTTGCTGTGAGCTGGGCTAATGCCACGGCACTCCCTCTAGCCAGGGCAACAGAGTGAGACTCTGTCTCAAAAAAAACAAAACAAAACAAAAAAATTTTTATAGAGATGGAGTCTCACTATGTTGTTCAGCCTGGTTTCAAAGTCCTGGTCTAAAGCAATCCTCCCACCTCAGTCTCCCAAAGTGCTGGGATTACAGGCCTGGGACACTGCACCCGGCCCTTGCATTATCTTTGAAAATAACAAATAAAACAACACCCTTCTCTTCACAAAGCTCAGGGGTATCCCTGCTACCTCTAAAATCAATCCCCAATCCCTTCGCACTGCTCTTGAGGCATTCCCAGCCTGAACCCACCTATATACCTGCCTTATCTTCTGAATTCTTTACCTCCTTGAAGTTCAGAGCCTGTCCTCACTCAACCAATTGTCTTTTAGGGCCCATGTGTTTTTTTCATTATTAGTATTATTTTTTTTTTTTTTAAGAGAGACAAGGTCTCACTATGTTGCCCAGGCTGAATTTGAACTCCTGGGCTGAAGTAAGTTTGTTTATTAGCTCTAACTTTTTTTTTTCTTGTGCATTCTTTAGGGTTTTCTAGAAATAAGATCCAGCTATCTGTGAATAGAAATAATTTTAACTCTTCTTTCTAATTTGGATGACTTTTATTTATTTTTCTTGGCTAGTTACTTTAAATAAAACTTCCAGTATTATGTTGAATATTAATATGCTCATGAAAGTAGGCATCCTAGTTATCTTGTTCCTAATATTATGGAAAACGCTTTCAGTTTTTCAATATTGAACATGATTTTAGATGTTTTTTTCATATATGACTTTTACCATTTAAAAGAAGTTTCTTCTGTTTCTAGTTTATTATGCCTTTTTATCATAAAAAGGTATTGAATTTTGTGAAGTGATTTTTTTCTGCATCAATTGAAATGATATGTTTTAATTTTCTCCATTCTATTAATTCTGCTTATTACATTGATTTTAGAATGTTGAACAACCCTTGTATCGTGGGATAAATTTCACTTGATCATTAGCATATAGTGCTTTTATCATAATACACTGCTGAATTAAGTTTGCTGTTATTTCATGAAGTGTTTTTGCATCTGTATTCATAAGAATAGCTTCCTTTTATTCTTGTAGTGTCTGGCTTTGGTATCAGGGTAATGCTGGCCTTATAGAATGAGTTAGGAAGTATTCCCTACTCTTCAATTTTTTGAAAGAGTTTGAAAAGGATTGATGTGATGTTAATTCTTGGTTGAATTCAGTGAAACAGTTTTATCTTGAGCTTTTCTGTGTTGGGAGATTTTTGATTAATCTGATCTCCTTACATTTTTTAGGTCTATTCAGACTATTTATTTCTTTTTCAGTTATGTTTTTTAGTTTGTACATTTCTAACAATTTGGCTGTTTCTATCAGGTTATCCAACCTGTTGGTATGCGATTGCCAATGATTCATAGTATTCTCTCACAATCCTTTTTATTTCTATATATGAGTAGTAATGTCTCCTCTTTTATTTTTGATTTTAGTAATCTGAATCTTCTCTCTTTTTTCATAGACATTTTAGCTAAAGTTTTGTCAGTGTTGTTGATCTTTTCAAGAAACAAACTTTTGGTTTTGTTAATGCTCTATTGTTTTTCTATTCTCTTTTCATGTATCTCCACTCTAATTTTTATTATTTCCTTCCTTCTGCTAGCTTAGGGTTTAGTTGGCTCTTCTTTTTCTAGTTCTTTAGATGTACAGTTAGGTAATCAATTTGAGATATTTTTTCTTTTGTATTATAGGCATATAAATTTCCTTCTGATGCATTTGCTATATCCCATGAGTTTTAACATGTTTTTTAAATTCATCTCAAGGTATTTTCTAATTTCCCTTGTGATTTCTTCTTTGATTTATTTCTTATTTAAGAGTATGTTCTTTAATTTTCACATATTTGTGAGTTTCAATTTACTTTTGTTATCGAATTCTAGTTTCATTCCATTGTGGCTAGAAAGGATATTTTGTATGATTTCAATCTTTTAAAATGTACTTAAACTTGTTTTTTGGCCTAACATATGGTGTATCCTGGAGAATGTTCCATGTGCACTTGAGAAAAATGTGTATGGTACTTTTTTTGGGTGGAGTGTTCCATATGTCTGCAAGCTCTAATAGATTTATTGTGTTTTTCAAATCCTCTATTTCCTTATTGAACTTCTGTGTTATTTCTCTATCCATTATTGAAAGTTGATATTGAAGCTTACAATTATTATTGTAGAAGTGTCTATTTGTCACTTCAATTCTGTCAATTTTTGTTTTACATATTCTTGGATATATTTGTTAAATATATACTTTCTAAAAAATTGTTTTATCATCTCAATTATACTTTTTATCAGTATATAATGTCATTCTTTGTCTCTTTTACTCTTTTTTGACTTGAAATCTATTTTGTCTGATAATCATATAGCCATTCCACTTCTCTTTTGGTTACTCTATTCGTGGAAAATCATTTTACATGTTTTTACTTTCAACCTCTTTGTGTCTTTGTGTCTAAAAAGAGTCCCTTGTATGTAATTATACGTATATCATGTTTTTAAAAAAATCTATTCTGCCAATTTCTGCCTTTTAATTACAGAGCTTAATTTACTTACATTTAAAAAAATTGTTGAAAAGGAAGAACTCATTTTTGCCATTTAGTTATTTGTTTTCTATATGTCTTATCTGGTTTTTGTTCACTCTTCCATTACTGACATTTTTTGCACTTATTTGAGTTTTTATAGTGTACCATTTTGATATATATATACACACACAGAAAATGTTTATATATTTAGCTCACTACAGCCTGGAACTCCTGGGCTCAAGTGATCCTCTCAACTCAGCATCCCAAGTAGCTAGGACTACAGGTACATGCCACTACATCTGGGTAATTTTTTAAAATTATTTTTTGAAGAGAAAGGGTCTTGCTATGTTTCCCAGGCTGGTCTTTAGCTCCTGTGCTCAAGCAATCCTCCTGCCTTAGCCTCCCAAAGTGCTGAAATTATAGGCATGAGCCACCATGCTTGGCCTATTTCAGTTTTTATGCTGACGCTGGTTAAAATTTCCTGTTTAGCACTCACTGACTATTCAAATCATATCAGATATTAGTGGAAATTTTGTAGTGAGTGTTAGAATTATTAAATTCTTGATAGATAGAAAGAGATTTATTTGGTTTAGAATTATATATGTGTACTGAACGCAGATCACAGATATTGACAGATTGGAGACCAGGGATAATCATCTTATTCACTGCTGTGTATGATGTGGAAAGAACAGAAAGACATGAAAAGAGACTATCGTATAAGCATAGATATGATTGGGCTCAGAAGCTTCAGAGAATGAGAAGGAAGTGGCTTTGAAATTATAATGGCTCACGTATCAACACTGGTTCTTTCATAAGAAATATGGCAATGCTTGTTTTTCACAATAGCATATATTGAGGGTAAAATAGAGAAAGAGAGAGAGAGACAGAGAGACAGAGAGACAGAGAGAGAGAGAGTGTGTGTGCGTGTGCGTGCGTGTGTGTGTGTGTGTGTGTGTGTGTGTGTAGTCACAAATAAGTTGACAGTTCGGTCATAAAGCCTACATTATTTGTTTTGCATTAGGATGAGGACTGACAAAAGTGTCATTTTATAGCTCCTGCTATTCACCCATTTACTCAGTTATCTAATCAGTCATTAAAACTTTATTAAGAGCCTATGTTGTTTCAGGCCCTACAGATACAAAGATGAATATAATATGGTTCTTGAACCTTCTAAATTTGTTGTGAACACAAAGTAGCATAAATGAAACAATTATGTAATATTATAATATTGAAGGTTGACTTAAAAGAGATGTCTCTCTATGTATAGAGCAGAGCGTACCAGTAAAGGAACCCATTTTTTAAGCTGGCAGAGGCTGAGCCATTTATAGGAGCCGAAAATGGTGAATGCTTCAGCATTTTCTGTGAAGAATAAAATGGACTTTGTCCTGCTCATTAAGCATAAATCCACCTGATGCTTCACAGAAGCTCCTGAAAGAGAAAGGTATTATATCCTAGAAAAGAGAAGTGCCTGGGCAAGATGGAATCACTGGGAATGGAGTTCTCTAACTTGGTTTATTTTGATTAGGATATTTCAGAAATCAGGGTTAAATGAATTACTTAATCTTCTCTCTTTTGCTGGGCAAGCAGGTTCAATAGCAGCTTTCATCCATCATGCCAGGTACAAATACTTATAAATGAAATCATTATGTGGATAAAGTGCAATAGGTTCATTCTTCTCCTTGCCCATGCGAGTGGATAAGAACCAGGCTCTATTGTGAAAAGGCTTTCTGCAGGAGAAAGGCCTAATGTGGATGTGGGAGCCCTAGAGGGGTGTTTTAGTCCATTTGTGCTGCTATTACAAAATACCCAAGACCAAGTGATTATAACATAAACAATGGAAATTTATTTCCCAGTTCTGGAGACTGGGAAGTCCAAGATCAAGGTGCCAGCAGATTCAGTGCCTGGTGAGGGCTGCTCTCAGCCCCCCAGATGGCACCTTGTTGCTATGTCCTAACATGGTGAAAAGTGGAAGAGCAAAAGAGGGCCACACATGGTGTGAAGCCTTTTTAATAAAGGCATTACTCCCATTCACAAGAGAGGCACCCTCATGACATAATCGCCTCTTAAAGGCTCCATCTCTTATTACTATTGCATTGGAGGTTAAGTTTCAAAAAGAATTTTGAAGGGACACATTCAAACCATATCACAGGGTGTGCAAGGCATTCATACACGGGGTAGGCAGGTGTTGGGTGTCAGTGTTAGGAAGGGTGTTCTTGGTAGGCCGGCCAGCATGTTTAGTCCAAGTGGGGTGATGTGGGCATCT
Source organism: Avahi laniger (assembly GCA_963575035.1). Taxonomy (NCBI): domain Eukaryota; kingdom Metazoa; phylum Chordata; class Mammalia; order Primates; family Indriidae; genus Avahi; species Avahi laniger. The sequence continues at coordinate 5,047 of CAUYSK010106443.1, forward strand.
ACACTGCGGCAGTGCAGGGGGACTGGGCAGCTTGGTGTAAGGTGTACAGTCCAAGCAAGATAATGAAATTGTCCATGCCGAGAAAAGTCCTGGTGGGGTTTTGGAGCTGAATCAGATGAGGAGATTTTCCACATATAGGGGTGCCCCAGAGCAGGTGTTTGGTTCTGATAAGGGTGAAGAGGGGGATTGTAGTGGTGAAGGAGATGGGTTGCATGTAGCCAGATTGATCAAATAGATAAACAAATGGATAACGTGAAATAGGCTCTTGCTTTCTGAGAAGGAAGTCAGAAATAAGGAAAGGGAAAAATTACAATTAATTCCGTGGTGTTGAATTGCAAATTGGAGTTGTTGGTGTGCACTCTCAGATTTCAGTGTAGAGAGATATGAGTAGAAGTAAAAATAAATGTTAATGTATGTGTGTGTACGCACATATATTCCCTCATTCTGTGAAAAGACCTGGAAACAACACCTCCACAGGAATGAGCGTACCTAGCACCCAAATCTAGGCCTCCACATGTCGTTCTCCACACAAAGGAACTGGAGAAAATTGAAGAAATTCCAGAGCCATTGTTCCGGAAAGCAACCTTACCAGAGAGTAAGAAAGTGATCCAAAAAGTGGTGTTAACATGTCAGATGCTGGCATAAATCGGCTTTTGCTAGCTAAAATAAACATAAAAATAATGATAATTATGGATTATAAGTATTGAGTAAAGTAAAAATCTATGAGATGATACTGATATAAATAATAAATGAAAAAACTGAAATTTAATGAGGAACAGGATATTCCGTATCTTCAAATAACCTCCCCTAAAAAATTATTTTAATTAAAAAGGAACAAAAATAACTTCATAGCAGAGAACCTGTCAGACACCACCTTAATCAAGAGATTAAAGTGAACATCATCATGTGCCACTGGATATGGTGCAAAGAAAAGAACACAGCATCACTCTTGTGATACACCGATTAAAGATTAATAACTTGAATCCAATCAAAAGGAAACAACAATAATTGAGGAATATTTTACAAAATAACTGAACTCGCTCATAATTTTCAAAAGTGTCAAAATCTTTTTTTCTCTTTTTTTTTTTGAGACAGAATGTCGCTCTGTTGCACCTGGGTTAGAGTGCCGTGACATCAGCCTGGCTCACAGCAACCTCGAATTCCTGCACTCAAGCGATCCGCCTGCTTCAGCCTCTCAAGTATCTGGGACTGCTGGTGAGCGCTACCACGCCGGCTAATTTTTTCCCCCTATTTTTAGTAGAGATAGACAGGTCTTGCTCTTGCTCTGGACTCAGGCTGGTCTCGAACTCCCGAGCTCAAGAGATCCTCCCGCCTCAGCCTCCCAGAGTGGTAGGATTATAGGTGTGAGCCACTGTGCCTGGCAAAATCTTGAAAATTAGGTAAAGATTGAGGAACTGTTCTAGAATGAAGGGGATTAGAGAGAATTGACATCCGAAAGCAATGCATGATTCTGAACTGGATCCATTTCTCATAAAAACATTACTAGGTCAATAGGCAAAACTTGAATGGGGTCTGAGGAGTAGACAGTGGTACTGTGGCAAGGTTAACTTCCTGACTTTAATGGTTATATTGTACTTACGTAATAGAATGTCCTTGTTTGTACAAAATATAGTAGTCTTCCATTTATTAGTGGTTTCACTTTCCAAATTTTAGTTGCCTATGGTCAACCATGGTCCAAAGAATACTAAATGGAAAATTTCAGAAATACACAATTCATAAGTTTTATGTTGTGTACTGTTCTGAGTAGTAACGTAATGAAATCTCACATCATTCTGCTCCATCCTGCCTGGATGTGAGTTGTCCCTTGTCCAGCATATGTACACTGTCTACACTCCCCAACCATGACTCACTTTGTAGCTGTCTTGGTTATCAGGATCATTGCTGTGGCATCTTAGATCTTGGTTTCAAGTCACCCTCATTTTGCTTAATAATTGCCCCAAAGTGCAAGAATAATGATGCTGGAATTCAGATATGCCAAAGAGAAGCCATAAAGTTCTTTCTTTAAAGGAAGAGGTATAAGTTTTTGACTTAATAAGAAAAGAAAAAAATCATATACTGAGGTTATTAGGATCTACAGTAAGAATGAATCTCATATCTGTGAATTTGCAAAGAAGAAAAAAGAAATTTGTGCTAGTTTTGCCGTTGCACCTTAAACTGCAAAAATTATGGCTACAGTGCATGGTAAGTGCTTAGTTAAGATGGAAAAGGCATTAAATTTGTGGGTGAAAGACACAAACAGAAATGTGTTTTGACTGACTGCAAAGTATCACTCCAGAAAGCATCGAGCCTACCTGAACACTTCAGCAAGAGATTCCCTGAAACGAGCTACATCAAGCCATCTACTGCATGTAAGGATGGTTACACAGAGGCAGGAATAGGTGTGCACTGGAAAATATAAAAATTGCTGGAAAAGCTGCACCTGCCAATGAAGAAGCACATTTGTTACAATTTTATTTTATTTGTTCTATTTTATTATCAGTTATGGTTGCTAATCTCTTACTGTGCTTAATTTATAAACTCTATCATAGGTATGTATGCATAGAATAAAACACAACATCTATAGGGCATGGTACTATCTACAGTTTCGGGCATCCATGAGGGTGGGTGGTGGGGCTTGGAACATATCTCTAGTGGATAAAGGGATACTATCATACACACTCCTGTATTTGGTGGTGATGAGGCATCAGATCAGATGCTCACTCTCACATGGTTCAGAGAAAAATTCTTTGTTTCATACCGTTAACTCTTTTGTGTTTAAGATTCTTTTAAAAAATCATATTTTATATTGCTAAAAGTAAAAAGAACTAAGACTCTGTTGTCGAGTTGCCTTGGCTCAAATCACAGCTCTGGCTGTGTGAGCTTGGGTAAATCTTGCAGACTCTCTGAGCTGCTCTTGTTTTCTCTGTGAAAGGGCTATGATAGTAGTAAGTTCTTAAAGGAGTTGTTTTAAGTTTAAATTTTTAAAAAAGTCTTTGCATAATTTCTGGCTGTTAGAAAATTTTATTATTATTCATTAGAAGTCATTTTCCTTGCTCATTTTTATGGAATAAGATAAAGGGCTTAATTAGTTAATGTGTAAATGGCTACAAATTAGAATGGATGTAGAAGCAGATTTTTCATATTGAAAGATGAACCATAATAAGTTCTTTATAATCACTTAATAAAGACTCTTATCTGTCATCTTGAATGTTGAATCCAAGATTTCTCAAGATTGGTTCAAATGCATCAGATGAATAATATAATTTAGTTTAATCATATTATGGTTTTAATGTATTCTAATGACTCTCTAATAACAATGTTAGATGGCACCAAGTTCCAGTTGTTGAAATGTTCTAATATATATACACATTCATCTTTATTGCCCAAAATATTCCAATATTATGGATGTCAGTCGCCGTGGCAGAAACCATGTCACCAAATCAACAACAAAAGATGACAAAATAAATTTCCATATTGGTAAGAAACCCATAAACAGAAACCTCTGCAGGAACCAGTGCTGGGTAGAAAAAAAAAATGTGAACTGTAATTGACAAATTTCTGGATACTCAAAGTGGCTAAATCTGCAGTTAAAAACTGCTGGGGGACCTAATCATTGGGGACCCCACACTTCTGTGAGTTTTACCTCCTGGAGCTCAACCAAGTGGTTGTGGTGAGTGTCAGAGGAAAATCCCCTCTGGCTTCCTGCCAGGGAAGACACAAGGTAACCATTTTGAAATAGGCCAGAGCTCTGTTGGTAGGGAGACCTGCCCTCAAGAGAAGCTATTTTACCAGAGCCTAATCCATCTTGGGAAGGGAAACTACCTAATCCAGCTCACCCTACCCATTCTGTCCCACCTAAACCAGAGGAAAAAATTGAGAGGCACTTGCAAAGTTCAAAGCCCCGGGCTACATGCTCACTGAAAGACAGACTTAATCTATAAGATTGTATGTGTTACTCTTAAACTTCTCTGGTTCCTGTTCTTAACTGTCAAATTGGCCAAATTATTGTATGTACTCTACATAGATCCAAAAGTCAGTGGGGAGAGAGAGGCATAACTTCTTGGAAGAACATATATAATAACCACAGAGTTACCATCATCACAGTTGTCCATGCCAATTTTGACTTTGTTGACACGATGAAATAGCCAGGTTTTTTTCTTTTTTCTTTGTAGAGAGTCTCACTCTGTTGCCCGGCTAGAGTACAGTGGCATGGTCATAGCTCACTGCAACCTCAAACTCCTCTGCTCAATTGATGCTCCTGCCTCAGCCTCCACAATGTCTGGAACTACAGGCATGAGCCACCACACCCGGCTAAGTTTTCTATTTTTAGTAGAGATGGAGTCTTGCACTTGCTCGGGCTGGTCTTGAACTACTGATCTCCAGTGATCCTCCCACCTTGGCCTCCCAGAGTGCTAGGATTACAGGCATGAGTCACCTCGCCTGGCTGAAATAGATTTTTAAAATGCTTTGAAACACTTAAGAGAATTGTAGATTAGAAAGCAGAAAATGATAACAACTGAACTGGACAATTACAAATGCATGGAGAGGCATAAGCAGCAGCCCTCCACATAAACAATAACCTGGATGCTGTGTGCTTTTGTGCATACACCCCCAGGAGTGCCTGAATCTGGCCACCCCCTCCCCCACGGTTCTATAGCTCAGAGGCTTGCTTTAGGTGGGGTTGGAAATGCCCTAGAATGGCTCTTTGTTGATTTTCCTCGTGCTAGAGCCTAGTGTTGCTGTGAAGCAAAGTGCTATTGAATTTGCTCACTCAGGCAGAACACTCAACAGGAAGGAAGGAAGCGGCCATTCTTTCTGGTCCTATTGTCTGACCACTGGGCTTAAGCAATCAAACAGCTCTGTGGCCAGAGCTGGATGCTTACAAGCCTGTCTGTTTTTACTTTTTTTTTCCCCCTGGTGGGCACTGGGGAAGGGGGCAGGGATGGATGGAAACTGAGTCTGTATGGTTTTCACTTATTTTTTATACAGTCTGATGACATCTTTTTATGACTCATTCTCAGGTACCCATTTTCTAACAGCAAAGTAGAAAAGAAGCGTCAGCATGGGTGAGAATGTATGCTTTTTGGAAGTACAGTAAGGGCAGCTGTATATTGGGCTTTCTCTATAAATATGTTGTGAAAATAGGAAGAAGTAAAGATTTTATGTCACTAATAAAATCTGAAATTAGCATCTTTGATAGTGTCTCATGCACCTCTAACCCTCTTTCTTTGGACAAGTTTTTCTCCCTCTGCACTTCAGTTTTGTTTTTCTTTTTTTTACCTAAAGAATAAGGATAAGGACATGACCTTGTTTATTTCATGAAGTTAGGATAATAACCAAATGTGTGAAGAAGTACTTAGAAAAATGTCTCATTATCTTAATATGCAATATTAGGAGTCTGGTAAGGAAAAAATACCACCAATTAAAATGACCAACCAAGGTAAGAAAAAAAATGCAATAAAAGCTAAGTGTTGCTGAATAAAGATAATAAATTTTGTAATTGATATGTCTGTTTCTAAATTGGTGACAGACAGTTTTAAAGTCTGAAAAGTTTCTTCAGAAAACTATAGCTTTGGGTCATTGCCAGAAAGAAGCAGTGAGTAGAAACCTATAGTTGGCAGCAAATACTAGCAGAGTGTGACAATTTTTTTCTAAGCATAATTCTCAATTCCTAAGTACAGTTTTAAAACACATTTATTAAAAGACTGAAATCTCACATGATTATTCTTCTTTTACATACGAATTTTAGGGAAAATGAAAATTTAAAAATCAAATAAAATTTGAAGCATAATTATAGTTAAATTTTATGGGGGAAATGATGCCTTCATTATAATGGGATTTAAACTTAAACTTATATTTGACAAGAGCTCTAAGTAACTGTAATGATTACACTTATATCTTATGAAATTTAGAAGTCATGAGTTGGTTAACTTATCTTGGGTTTTTGGGAACTTTCTGATAAACTTTGAAGAAGTTATGCCATAATAGTGAGTAATGACTTTTAACATTAAAGAATGAGGAATGGCAGTAGCCTTTGGAAGAGTGAGGCAGCCATCAAGGTTGGATGATACCTTCAAAGAAACACAGTTAAGGAAATGTTTTCATTTGGTTTGAATGGATTTTTCCTTTCTAGGGACCTGATATCAGGGGAAGCTTGTGTCTAACTTGCGAATCTAGATTCCTAGGGTCTAGAGCAGGGCTCACATGGGCATATTGAGATATTATCTGCTGATCTTGGAGCCTTCCCTCTTTGATTTGCCACTTTTAGAAGTTTGGTGATGATGCCAGACATTTCTTGGCTGTGCCACTCTTCCTCTCATTAGTAAGTCAGTACTTGGTACAGTCAGTGTCATTTGCCAAGCAGAAGTCAAAAGCAGCTAGCTCTTCCTTAGGAAAAGATTGAGGACCCTTAAGTAGAGAATCTGTTTCATCCTGCTCCTTAAGGATTTCCAGGATATAAAGCTAGGGCGACCAGGACGACGATGGAGGGAGCTCTCTAAAGCCTAATGCCTTCTTGGGGTTACAATTCCTCAGGGGTAGGTTAATCTTAGACATTTCCCTGTGTGCTATGATTTATGGTGGGAGAGGGGGTGGGGGGAGGGACCTGGATGGCATCCAACCCTTGAAAGATTATTTAGCCCGGTAACCCAGGGTCAAAACTTCATTGTTATGAAGTTATTCCTTTAGGTTAAATCATTCCTTTGCGTTAAGGTCACTTATTTCTTAGAATAAATTCTTTTTTAGGCTCTCTTCCCTGGGAATGAGTCAATGTGAAAACACCAGAGCCTACAGAGTCATGAAAACGTGGTGCTGAAAAGGTAGAAAATTTACCGGAGAGAGAAGAGAAGCACTGAAAAAAAGATTTTTCATCCTTTACCTTTTTTGTCTATAGTTTTATTCCCTGAAATTTTAGGTGGTAAAAACAGAGAAGAAAAATGAGCCTGGGAATCTGGAAAGCTCACATCTAGTTCCTTCATATCCACCAAATAGTGACCTGAGACAAGTAATTCAAGTTCTTAATGTAGTTTCCTTTTTTGTTAAATAAAAGCCTTAGACCAAATGTTTTTTTCATGGTGCTGATACATCTAAAATTCTCTGGTCCTTTGGTTAGATGCTTAGAGACGTACTTACATATATTTGTTCAAAGCTGAGAGCAACTTAATCAATTCTTTCTGTGACAAAGAAGATAAAGAAACGATCAATTTCATTGATGTGCATGATGCTTTTTCGAAGAGTTGCAGGATGTCATCCCTGAAAATCCGCTTCCAGGAAGGGTTGGAGGCTCTTCTCTGTATAACACTGTGTTTCGTCATCGTAAAGAGACTGGATAGACCATGACCTACCTCACTGGTTTTTTTCCCAGATAAATCTACACTGCACCTGTTATTCTCAGTCCTGTCAGCTCAAAGATTAAAAAGGAAGGTACAAACATGACAAATAGAGCAAGTGGAAGATACAAATAAGAAACAAATGAAAATTTAGATATAAAAATGCAGTATCTTAAATAAAAAGTTTCATTGAGCTTATACATTGCAGAAGAAAGATCAATGGATTTGAAGCACAGTATTAGAGTTATAGAAAATATGTTCTATGGACAAAACAGCTATCCCCAAAATGGAGAGAGAGACAGGCAAATACAGACAGAGAGAATCACAATTTTCCAAAGCAGAAACAACAGAAACACCTCTGCAGAAAGCAATACTGGGTAGGAAAATTTAAACTGTAATTAACAAATTTCTAGATACTCGATGTGGACAAGTCTGAGGGTTAAAAACTCCAGGGGGACCTCGTGGTGGGGAGACCCCACACTTTTGCGAGTTTTTACCTCCTGGAGTTCAATCAGGTTACTGTGGTGACTATCATAGAAAAATCTGGCTTTCTGCAAAGGGAGGAACAAGGTAATTTTTTTTTTTTTTTTGAAACAGGGTCTTACTCCGATGCCCAGTTATAGTGCAGTGGCATCATCATAGCTCACTACAACCTCAAACTCTTGAGCTAAAATGATTCTCCTGCCCCAGCCTCCCCAGTAGCTGCTACAGGTACACTGCCACTCCTAGCTAATTTTTCTATTTTTTTGTAGAGATGGGGTCTCACTCTTGCTCAGGCTGGGCTCAAACTCCTGACCTCAGGTGATCTTCCTGCCTCAGCCTCACAAAGTGCTAGGATTACAGGTGTGAGCCACCATGCCAAACCAAGGTAACTGATTTGAAATAGGCCAGAGTCTGTGCTTCTTAGGAAGGCCTGCCCTCAAGAGAAACTATTTTATCAGAGCACTGTTGGCATTTTACCAGAGCCTAATCCTCCTGGGGGAAAGGAAATACCCAACCACAGTCCCTAGTATCCATCTTGTCCCACCTAAGGCATAGGAAAAAACTGAGAGGCACTTGTAAAGTTCACAGCTCAGGGCTACATGCTCACTGAAAGGCTGAGACAATTTATAAAACTGTAGAATGCTTTCTCTCCCCTCATGGCTTACCACCACATTACTAAAGGTCTATTTTACCAGATTTCCTTTTACCCAGTATGTCAACTCTGCTTCTAACAAAAAATTATCGTACACGCTAATATAGTTTGACTGTGTCCCCCAGAGTTTATGTGTTGAAAACTTAATCCCATTGCAACAGTGTTGAGAAGTGGGGCCTTTAAGAGGTGATTAGGTCATGAGGGCTCTGACCTCATGAATAAATTAGTGCTGATTATAAAAAGGCTTGAGGCTGTGAGCTTCTTGCTCTCTCTTGACCATGTGATGACTTAGCAAGAAGGCCCTCACCAGATGCAGCCCCTCAACCTTGGACTTTCCAGCCTCCAGAACTCTGAGCCAAATAAATTTCTGTTCATTATAAATTACCTAGTGTGTGGTATTCTATGATAGCCACATAAAACAAAGACAGATACTGAAAGAAAAAAGAAAAACAATTTGAAGAGACGGAGCAAGTGTCAGAAACAGACTCAGATTATGGCAGTAATGTTGGAATTATCAGACCTTCAATTTAAGACAACTGTGACTCATACATGAGGGGCTCTAATGGAAAAGTAGACAATATAAAGAACAAGTGGGTTATGTAATTAGAGAGATGGGAATACTAAGAAAAAGCAAAAAGAAATGCTAGCGGCCGGGCACGGTGGCTCACGCCTGTAATCCTAGCACTCTGGGAGGCCAAGGCAGGCGGATCGTTTGAGCTCAGGAGTTCGAGATCAGCCGGAGCAAGAGTGAGACCCCATCTCTACCAAAAATAGAAAGAAATTAATTGGATAGCTAAAAACATATAGAAAAAATTAGCCAGGCATGGTGGCACATGCCTGTAGTCCCAGCTACTTGGGAGGCTGAGGCAGGAGGATCGCTTGAGTCCAGGAGTTAGAGGTTGCTGTGAGCTAGGCTGATGCCAGGACACTAGCCCGGGCAACAGAGTGAGACTCTGTCTCAAAAAAAAAAAAAAAAAAAGAAATGCTAGCGACGAAAAATGCCGTAAAAAAATGAATGCTTTGATGGCTCATTAGTTGATTGGACATGGTTGAGAAGAAAATCCCTGGACTTGAAAATGTGTCAATAAAAACTTTCAAAACCAAAAACCAAAAAGAAAAAGAAAAAAAACCAACCAAACAAACAAAAAACCAATATCTAAGTCCTGTGAGACAACAACAACTTCTGGCATAAAAGTAGGAGAATAAAGAAAGAAAGGAACAGAAGCACTATTTGAAATAATAATGACTGAGAATTATCCCAGATTAGTGTTAGATACCAAATCGCAGATCCAGGAAGCTCAGAGAACATCAAATAGGATCAATGCCCAAAAATCCTATATCTAGGTCCAAGCTCCTAGGCATATCATATTCAAACTTTAGAAAATCAAAGATAATAAAAAAATCTTGAAAAAAGCTAGAGGAAAAAAACTCCTTACTTATAGAGAAACAAAAATAAGAATTTCATCTGACTTCTCTTCAGAACCCATGCAAGCAAGAAAAGAGTAGTGTGAAAAATTCAAAGTGTTATGAGAAAAAACCACCAACGTAAGAGTTCTGTATCCTGTGAAAGTATCCTGTGAATGTATTCTGCAAAAATGAAGAAAAAATATAGATTTTCTCAAAAAAAAATATTGAAGGAATTTGTGGCCTATAGACATGTCTTCCAAGAAATATTAAAAGAAATTCTTCTGAGAGAAAAATTGCATAGGTCAAAACTCAGATCTACATAAAGAAAGAAATGTTAGAGAAGGAATAAGTGAAGGAAAAATAAAGACTTTTTTTTTTTTTATTCTTAATTGAGCTAACAGATAAGTTTGTTCAACATAGTAGTAGCAACAATGTGTTTGATGATTACAGCTTATGAAATGAATGACTGCAATGGTCCAAAGAATGGGAGAGAGAAATTAGAATCATGTTGTTAATATAAGGTACTTGCACTATGTGTGAAGTGATATAGTATTGTTTGAAAGTAGACTTGGAGTAATTATAAATGTATATTGTAAATTCTAGAGCACCCACCAAAAAAGTAAAAAATATATATATAATTAAGATGCTAAGAAAGGAGAAAAAATAAAATGCTTATTTAAAACCTCAAATGGCAGAAAAAAAGTGGCAAGTCAAAAATAGGAGCAAAGAAGAAGAGAAACAAATAGAAAACTGTAATATGGTAGACATTAATATGGTAGGTATTAATCCAACTAGATCAATAATCACTTTAAGTATTAATTTTTCTAATCACATCAATTAAAACACAAATTGTCAGAGTGGATCAAAAAAACAAGAGTCAACTATAGGTTGGCTACAAGACACCCATGTTAAATATAAAGAGACACACAGATTAAAAGTAAAGAGTTGGGGAAAGATATACCATGCTACTACTAATCAGAAGAAAGTTGTGCTCATTTTAAACAGAGTGGACTTTGGAGCAAGGAAAGTTGTCAGGGATAAAAAGGGTTATTACACAATGATAAAGGGGTCAGTACTCCAAGAGGATATAAAAATCTTTAATGTATATGTGCCTACCAACAGAACATCAAAATGCATGAGGTAAAAACTCATGGTAGAACTACTAAAGAAATGGATGAATCCACTGTTATAGTGGGATAGTTTGACGCTGTTCTAGTGTAACTGGACAGATTTATCAGGCAGGAAATTTGTAAAGATGTGGTTGAACTTCATAGCAACATCAATCAGGTGGATACAGTTGACATCTATGGAATACTTCATCAAACAACAGCAGGAATACACATTCTGCTTAGGCTTCTGTGAAATCGAGATAGACCACATTGTGGGCCATAAAATACACATTAACAAATTGAAAAGAAAAGAAATCATGCAATATCTGCTCTCAGATCACAGTGCAATTAAACTAGAAATTAATAATAGGAAGATAGCTGGAAAATTCCAAAATGCTTGGTGATTAAGCAACACACTTCTGAATAACATATAGGTTAAAGGAGATATCGCAAGAGAAATTAAAATATATTAAAATATATTTTGAATGAAATGAAAATACAACTTATCCAAATTTGTGGGATGCAGTGAAAACAGTGCTAAGGGGGACATTTGTAGCATTAAATACATATATTAGAAAAAAGAAAAGATCTAACATCAATCATCTAAGCTACTGCCTTAGGCAACTAGAAAAGGAAGAGGACATTAAATCCAAAGTAAGAAAATAAATAATAAAAATTAGAGTAGAAATCAGCGAAACTGAAAACAGGAAATTAATAGAAAAAATCAATAAAACCAAAAGCTGATTCTTTGAAAAAATCAATAAATAGCAATAAAAGAAAGATGACAAAAATTACTAATATTAGAAATAAAAGGGGCAGAAGGATGGCTAGAATTTCCAAATGACAAATTAGGTTATCACATGCCAGAGATCTCATTTGAAATTCTCTTTTGTGTATTGAAGTAATCTAATTTATAGCAGAATGGCCTCTTAGATTATTAATGATAAATTAACATTTTTAAAAAGATAAAGACCACAAGATCATGTATTAGGTGCCTTCCATCTTTAGAAAATATTAATGTGCAAATTTGCCCCACTTTAGTCTATTGTCAAATATATATGTACTCTTATTTTTCTCAGAAAAGACTTCAGTGTTTGTGGTCTAACGAACCGTAAAAACTGAGCCAAGTGTGGTAGCCAGCGTCTGTAGTCCCAGCTACTCAGGAGGCTAAGACAGAAGGATCACTTGAGCCCACAAGTTCAAGTCTAGCCTGAATAATATAGCAAGACCTTGTCTCCAAAAAAAAAATTAAAAAATTGAAAAAAAAAGCTGTAACACAATGATTCATGGACAATTACGCCATGATATATTTGTAATCATACTAGTGACATTAAAACCATCATAGAAATAAAATGTTTAAAAAATTACAAACAAATTAAGGCTTTAAAAACCCATAAAAACAATCATCCTTAGAACTTTACTGTATAATTGATAAATTCTTAAAAGAATTAATGCACTTGGACTTGGGGGGGGGCAAGGGCAACATACGTAACCTAGACATCTGTACCCCTATAATATGCTGAAATAAAAAAAAAAGAATTAATGCAGATTCTTAAGAGCGTAGCTAAGGATTTAAGGTTATAGGCTTGAAATAAGCTCATTAGGTCCTGCTTATATTGTTAAAATATTATAAATGAGAATAGTCTTTATTGAAAGGATTGATTTTATAAATGTGTTAGTTATTTGGGCATATTTAAAAGTAAACACATTTTTTAAAAAAATACAGTTCTTAGCAGAAAAATTCCATGCAAATTCACAGGAAATTTTACTATTGTCATCTATTTCCATGAATCCACTTTTCTCCTTAATAATAATCTAATTTTCTTTTATCCAAAATACAACATAGGTATTGTGTATAGTAGAGGTGAATGATATATGCATAAATGGAGTTATCCCAATGTGATAATGTGAGGGAGATTCTCTCTCCCTAATTTAATTTACTACAAAGGCTTACATTAAAGTTAATGACTGCATAGCTATCTGAAAGTTAAATAAGTTCTAGAAAAGAAAAAAATATATACGTAGATATGGCAACTCACTAATTAGTACAAAATTTATCTGAATAAATGGAAAGCAAGCACAAGAATACAAGGAAAATATGTAAGTGGAATGTGTAAGAAAATGTCATATGTGTTCTGAAATAAGTGCCATACATAAAAAAAGAAGACACATTTGACTAAAAAATAAAGACTTCTGAAAGATGAAAGAAAGCTCACAAAGGTTAAACAAAGATTACAGACTAATGACAAACTGGAAATTTGCATATAAGATAAAATTCAATATTTATGCCTTTAAAAAAATCAGTAAGCAAATATTTAATCTATTTTTCAAAAAGTAGTCAAAGAGAATGGACAAACAAATCAGAAAAGATGGTATACAAGTATCTCAGACATGCACAAAGGAAAAATTAAACTTCACTATTTTAAAATGCAAATCAAAAAACAGGATGTCACTTTCCACTTAGATCAGATTGGCACTGATAATAACAATGATACCAGAGTTGCCAAAGATGTGGGAAACAGGCCTTCTCGTTGACTGCTTGTGGGTCTCCAAGGTGGTGAGAACAAGAACAGAACAAAGCAAAATAAAACAAAACAAAACAAAACAAAAAACAAAGGCAACTTTTTTCTGGAAGCCAGTTTAGAAATACTCCCTTAAATTAAATGATCATAGTCTCTGACATAGCAATTCCAGTTTCAGGAACTGGTCTTAAAGAGGTAATTGTACAAGCATTCAAAAAGTAAGTGAGGAATATTAATCTTAAGCAGTGCACTGTTTATAATAACAAATGGCTGGAGACAAGCCATAGGTCTATTAGCAGGGAACGTTTAAATCATTGTGAAACATTTATGCAGACGATCACTTTTTTATGATAATAGCTCTATACATGACATGCTGATCTATTCGCATCACGACACGAAAAAAAAAGATCTGTAACCTATCAGAAAATGGTAAAGAGGTTACCAAGTAGCATACATAAAATAATCCCTTTTATTTTAAGTTGTATGTAGTCATGTGTAGGAATACATAGTGAGCCGTCTGAAAGTGTGTTCCTCCAAAATATACTGTGGTCATATCTGGGTGATATGATACTTTTTGGAATTTTCTTACTATCTTTGCAGTGAACTTGTACTGCTTCTTTTATAACCAAAAATAAAAACAGTAAATCTATTTTAAAAATAAGAAGTAGGAATAATGGATAACAATTATTAATGGGGGAAGACAGGCAACACACATGGAGAGAATGATAAGGCTTATGAGCGGACGTGTACACTTCCTGTAGCGTTCTTGTGAGCTAAAATTTAGTTGGCCATTTACAGAGCTAAAACTCACTGCAGGAGGATTTACAAAGACGTTATAAAGCACTGTTACTAATTAGAGTTGTATGAAACTACTAATTCTCACTTCGTGACTATGCATGTACTGAAACTAGAACTGCAAGGGACTCAGCAGTTTTGATTGGCTTGGATTTTGGCGAGACATTTAAGTAGCTTTCATGTAGATGAGTTGAAATCCTAGAATCTTGTTTCATGTGTTCCTACATGGCAAAACCAATGGAATAAGTAACTAGCTTCTCTTTACAGATTGGGAGTTGGTACAAAACAAAATCATGACATTCAAACACTGTAAGTTACATAAAGGAGTAATCAAATTGTATGAAAATCAAACTACAGTGATAACATCTTTTTCAGGACATCACTTAAAGAGCCAATGTTATCTGAAGGGTAAAATTTAACTCGACAATTCAGTAAATATTTTTTGAGGGCATATGATGTGATAAGAGGTTACTGGGTGGACTTGGAAAGCTCAGAGTCTGACAGAGAAAATCACGGAGTACTATTCAGCTTTAAGAAACAATGGTGATATAGCACCTCTTGTATACTCCTGGATAGAGCTGGAACACATTCTACTAAGTGAGGTATCCCAAGAATGGAAAGACAAGCACCACATGTACTCACCATCAAATTGG
>CAUYSK010106448.1:0-26295 GCA_963575035.1 Avahi laniger
GTCCCAGCTACTTGGGAGGCTGAGACAGTAGGATTGCCTGAGCCCAGGAGTTTGAGGTTGCTGTGAGCTAGGCTGACGCCACGGCACTCACCCCAGGCAAGAGAGTGAGACTCTGTCTCAAAAAAAAAAAAAAAAAAAAAAATATCAAATGCGTTTATAATCAAATTAAACCCAGAGCCTCTGCCCCAAGGACAGGAGAGCCCCTTGGGAGCACGGGGAGGGGGCCGGGGCCAGCATGGAGGGGAGCTGACACCAGGACACGGGACGGCCACGGGACCGGTGACCTCCTTGCCACACGTGCTCGCGCCTCCTCCGCAGGCTCCCTTCTCAGCACTACCCACCCAGAAACGGGACTTTGCTTTGTGAACTCCAGGCCCAGCATGATCGCACTCGGGCCGGAGACCTGAAAGTCCTGAAGGCCAGGAAGGTCCAGGAGGGAGGACCAGGATCCTGGGTCCACATCTCCGTAAGCGGACCCGAGGCGAGGCCTTCTCTACCTGGAGTTGTGCCTGCTTCCCTGGAGAGACAGCTGTGCTTCCCGTACTCCTGGGTCTGTGAGTGGCCACCCAAAGGGACAGACCTCCTGGAGAGCCACATCTGTCCTTCCCCCGGCGAAGCCATTTGCTGCTTCCCATCCCCGGGGGGACAGCATCTAAGCTCCATCACGCACAGGAGAGCCTTCCAAGATGAGACCCTCCCACCTTCCATGGACCCCAGCTGGGAGCAGCAGTCAAGGGTAAAGAACGTGGCCGGGAGCCAGGCTGGTGTTGGTCATGAGCTTGGGCACGTCACTCCTCACTTGAGTCTATTTGCCTCTAAGCAGGAAGCGCCCTGTGCAGAGTCGCTGGAAAGTGTGGCCAACCCCTGGCCAGACTCAGCCCCGTGGCCACCCCCCCAGGTCTGCAGGCTGTGGAAGGAGCTGAGTCAGGGGGGCCCAGGAGGGTGGGTCTGGAGAGGGAACCTGTGCCCTGGCAGAGGCCTGGCAGCGGCGGAAGGGGAGCCAGAGGCCAAGGGCCCTCAGGCACCGTCTCAGCAAGAGAATCAGGAACTAGAGCCCCAGCTGTGAGAGCCCTGTGAGATTTCTTCAACTTTTGCCACTTCCCCACTTTTTCCCCTTCTGCTACCACCCTTCTGCCCTGCGTGACTGCCCGTTAACCCCTTACAGATGCAAGGGCAGCCTGCAGGCTCAGCAAAGACAGCAGCCAGAGGAGACGGCAGCCGAGCAGGTTTAGGGGTGAGGGAGGCCACGCAGTCCCGGAGCCTCTGTAGCCAGAGCTCCCCCCAAAACACTCAGTGAGTCACCTGGACACAGAGCACCTGCTAGTGTGCACGCATGTGTGTTGGGGTAGTGTGTGTGCGTTTGTGCAGAACTTTTGAACTGAAAACACACCTTTAACACGTATTAATCCCTCTGGTCCTCGCAGCAATCTCATGAGATAGAAACTCTGTGTCAACACACAGATGGGGAAGCTGAGGCTCGGGCTGACTCTGCGACTGCTCTGGGATTCGCCCCCAGCCTGTGGGGCTTCCAGGCTGGCCCCCCGCACCTGCCCTGGAGCCTCCTGCAGGGTGGATCGCGGTTACAAGGCAGCACTTACTTGTCTCTGGAGCATTCGCACACAGAGGTTTGACTAGGACCCGGGTGTGCACCTGACCCTTGCTGGCAAAGCTCTTCCCCACCTCAACCGAGAGCCTCGCGCCGCCGTCCAAGCCAGCTTCCTGTGTTCCGTCCCGAGCAGAGCAGAGAGAACCACCCACTCAACACCCATACTGTAAAAAGCCCTAGTCCTCGTGTGCTTGCAGACTTAGCAATCATCCTGCAGTCTCATCTTCCCCCAAACTTCCCTCCTGGTTCTAATTTTTCAGTCCTTTACTCATCTCCGGGGGCAGCGGCCGGGGGCGGGAGGCGGGTGGGAGGCCGAGCGCAGGGAGGATAGAAGTGGGCAGGCGTCCCTGAGCCTGCGCTCGCCCAGCCGTACCAGACCTTTCACTGCCTTCGGAGAGGAGGAAGATCCACATCCCAGCCCTGGGCCACGCGTGGGGAGGGCACTGGAGGAGTGGCGGGAGCCGCACCGCACAAGCCCCTCCAGCCCCGCCGTGCCCGGGCCCCTGTCGCCATGGCGCCCGCCGTCCCACCGCACCAGTGTCCCAGCAAAGCATGACAAGTCTTCAGTTCTCCGTCCTGGGAGTTTGACACCATCAAGCCGGCCTGGGCCCCCAAGATGTCACCCTAAGACTCTGTTCCCTGCAGGTGGGCACTTGGAGGCTCTGGCCCACCCAGCTTGTGATCCAGAGAGCTGGACAAGTGTCCCCCTATTTCCTGGCTTGGGGTTGGGGAGGTTTGTCAAGCAGTGCAGAGCAACGGCCTAACTGAACTCAAGATAGGCGGTATCTATCGTCCCCGCAATCTGCAAGCTCCTCCTCTGCCTGGAAGATTAGATTAGTAAGAACCCAGTCATCGGAAAATCCGGCTCCAGATACCTAGTATCTTGTTGTCTCCCGTCTGCGCCCACAATGTTTGAGACTAACTTGTCTGGCATTTTTCAAGTATAGAAGCAAAGCAGGCAGCGGCCTTCTCCTTTCCAAGGTTGCCACCCTGCCGCCAGCATCTCCCACCCTTGGCTCTTCCCCACGCCTCCTCCAGCTGGAGTTTTCCAAAATGGGGCCCAGCCCTGACTCCAGCTAAGTCTGGGGGCCCTGGGCGCCCAGCCTCCTGTTGGCTGGTCATCGTCATTGCCCCTGTGTTTTCTGGGAAGAAGCACAGCCCACGTATCTCAGAGTCTTCCTCCCATTTCCTCTTCGCCTCCCGACTGATGGACCCAACACAGCGGTGCCCCCACATGTCCCGACATCCCCTCCCAGAACGGGTCATTCGACAGGACTTGAAATAACGACAGCTTCCCGTCCTGCGTGCACTTCATACACACGTGGGAGAAATCAGTGGAGGTATGATTTTCTAGCAGACCAGAGCAAAGCAGCCCCTTTCTGGTGGCCAAGACGAGCCCTCAGGAAAAAAGTACAACAACGAAGCCCTGCAGGTGACCCCTGCGTGCCAGACCTGGGGGACAGGGGCCAAACTGGAGTCTTAGAGGTGACGGAACCTCAAGAGGACTCATGGCTCCTCAGCCATTGGACTTGACATCTCCGAAGCTGCAAGTCCCCAGGGAAGTGTCCGTTTGGGTCTGTGCTCCAGGAGGGCAAAGACGGACTTGCTCCCGAGCTGGTGCTCCACAGGGTCAGGAGGGCAGGGCCCGCTGCCCCCCACCCACGTGGGGCCAGCCTGCCAACGCCCCTCCAGCTGGCTCTGCCTGCCCTTTCTAGCCAGTGTCAACCTTGGCTAAAAGGACCCTGCTCAGGGAGGGACTGACCTCTTCTAAGGTGTTGCCATCTTCGTCGGGAAAGGGGAGGAGAGCAGGGGGCCCCTGCACAGGCGGAAGCTCAAACCTGAGACGCCCCGGTGCCAGGACACTGTGGCTCTCGGGAAAGCAGGGCGAACATTTCCAGTAACCACCAGTCCAGCCAGCCCCCACCCGCTGCCCGGCCACCTCCCGGGCCTGGGCTCCCCAGGAGAAAGGGATCCAGAATCCTTATCAGAGAGACAACCTGGTCAGGGTGGGGTTGAAAATTTCACATCTTAAAAATATCTGGATTCTTTTCATTCTCTGGCTTAAGTCGTCAAGTCTTCTCCTGCCCCCAAACCAGCTAGGAGTGAACGGCCTCCTGTAAAACACTCAGAACCACCCGCCAACCAACCGCTCCCTCTGCTCCAGCGCACTCCCATGCCCTGTCTCGTTCCCTCCCGCCTCCCTCTGCCCTCTCTGCCCTCCTCCCCCTACCCCCTGGCACCGTCTTTCTCAGGAACTCACACCTCTCCCTCTCCCGCCTTCCTCACACCTCCCTCCTCTCCTCCCCAGCCTGCAGGAAGCTGATTTAGGGCCTCTCTCCCCAGATGAATCTCTCAACATCTACAAATGTTAACTTCATTAATTTGGGAAGGATTTATCAGTGCAGAGGTTAATTGTCTTTCCCTGACACATTTTTACTGAATACATCTGGGTGACAAAATTAATTTCCTCATTAGCTATTTTTGAAAGTGGAACAAGCTGAGGGGACTGGCTCGGGGCGAGTTTGTGCAGTGTGAGCTTTTCTGGCTCCCTGGGCCCCCTCCCAGGGCACTCGCCCTCCCCAGCAGCCAGAGGCACTGAGGTCATGGGTCAGGGGCCAAAGGGGCCCCCAGAGCTCTGCGTCCAGCCCAAGAGGTGGAGAGGCAGGAGGGTCTCTCTGGTCCTAAGAGCCCCATGGAGGGGCCTAGGCCAGGGGCTGGACATGGCCTACCTGGCTCCCCAGGCCTCTTCCCTCCTTAGGAGGAAGCTTCTTCCTAGTGGACACCCAAACCATGGCTCAACTGACCAGGAGTCACAGACGGAGACATGATGCCATAAACAGTCCGGCTCCAGGACCCACCCGGCAGAAAACAGGGAGCCAGTCCCCATTATCCCGAGCTCCTGGGCTGTGTCCTTCACCAGGTCCTGAGCAGCCAGCCCACCTGAGCCTCCGCGGTGGCCCCAGAGTGTCTGTACTTCTCCCTGGGGGAGAAGAGGAGGTGGGAGCAGAGCAGTCCTGGAATTCAGAGGGGGGACATCTCCCTTGGGCCATCTACTGGAAATGTGGCCACATGGGGACACCTGCATTCTCACGCCACGTCAAGCCGCTGAGACACCTGGGACCCAGCTTCTTCAACTGAGAGGGGGACGGCTGCCCCACGGCCCCCACTTCCCGGTCCCACGGCTGCCCCAGCCCCTCCTCACCTCCTCCCTTCCAGAGTCACCCCCCCACTTCACTCTGGAGCATTTCACCCAAGACTGCCCGGGACAGAGATGATGTCAGCATCCGGACCCGGCAAGGCCCAGGGTCCAGAGTCCTCAAGCAGAACTCACTGTCCCCCACATGGAACCTTCCAGGCTAAAAGGCACATGCTTTTGGCCTCATTCTAGAAAGGGAAGAAAATAGAAACCCAGTGGGTCAGAAGAGTGCTTGGGCCAAAGCCAGGGACAGAGTCCAGCAGCCCCTTCCTCTCCAGGCCAAAGCCCTGACCTCATAGGGGACCCTGGCCTCCCTGTCATTCCTGACCTCACTGGGGACCCCGGCTTCCCTGTCACCCCTGACCTCACTGGGGACCCCAGCCTCCCAGGTTTTTGACCCCTTCCTTTCTAGGAAACAAGGCATTGGCTGCAGAGTTCAAACTGGTGCTGATACAAATCCTGAATTTCCTATTTCTTTAAGCCGAGACACCACATATGGGCAGCTCTCCGACTGCCACTTCTGACCTAACCCAGAGAAATTTTCAGGCTGCAGCAATTTCAGTAACAGGAAAAACCAGACCCAGGAAGCTACCTGAATGTCACCAGCCAGTCGCCTGGGGCAGGAATAGGACAGGCTGCCAGACCTCCCTCCCTGTCCTCACTCCTTTCTCACAGCCACCTGTCCCTCCTCAGAGCAACAGCGAGAGTAGGATTGTGTGGCTCTCCCACCCTCCCCGAAGGCCTCCAAGAGCACTGTCCCCTCCAGAACACCCTCCAAAGAGCAACCCTGAGCCACCAAGCACTCAAGGGGGCCCCTCGTGACTACAATCAGGTGTGCTGAGCCCCCTCCCCAGCGATCCTTCCAGCCAGCTCCTGTCTGTTGTCAGTCTGAGACGGCATCTCCATGGTCACCAGGCTCACCAGGGCAGCCCTCCCTTCGATCGACCTGCCTGCGCAGGGTTCTCTGGAACAGGAATTCAAGACCTCCGTGTGGAGAGACAGGTCTCTGGCAGTGAAGTGGGAAAGCGGGAAGCGTCCCAGCGGGCCTGCAGGGGTGACTAGGAGCAGGTCTGGAGGCTCCCTGCATCCTTCACACAGAGCCTGTGCATGGTCGCAATCTGCCGTCCGGGATACAGGGGGGCCAAGGAGCATCCCCACAGAGAGGATCACAGAGCTGGGTTCTGAAGGATGAAGAGGAACTTGCGGAGCCGATCAGAGGGAGCAGCATCTGCAGAGGCTCTGGGACTGGGAAAGAGCCTAAGCTGCTCGGTGCCGCTGCCACACGCCCTTCCGAAGGTCAGGATGGTGGGCAGGTGATGAAGGGGCCCAGGTGCCTTTCCCTGGGAAGTCATGAGCAAGAACTGAGCAGGCAGTGGTAGGATCCAACCTGTGGGAGCCACAGCTTGTTTTATCTCGAAACTAGGGAGCACTGGTAGTACGAGGCCTTCTAATGTGATCATCTCCTCTAAGAAAGAGAGCGGAGGGGCGTTTACAGATGTCATCGGAAGAGTTCTCAGGAAACCTCAGGCCCGTCTGGCACCCCACGCACGGCAGGCGTACCACGTTCCTGGCCAGTGAAGTGGTTTGCCCAAGAGTTTTTGTGGAAACAGAAAAGTTAGCTCTTGCCTCGTTTTAGCGATGGGGAAACCAAGATAAAGGACACTTCAGATCACAGTACTTTGGGGCCTGTGCCAGGAATAGCACCCAGGTCACCCTGAACCCCACACCGTTGATGTGGGGCCGCAGCTGCACACGTTTTCCTGCAAATGCACCTGCGTGGCCTGTGTCACCTCCAAATTTGGGCATTGGTTGCTTCTAGATGCCCCACCTGAAACCCCGTCGCCCTCCTTGCGAAGCCAGCGGGAAGTGAACTGAGCAGTAAGATAAAAGATTGTGCAAAACATGAGACTGGAAAGAAACCTTCTCAGTGGCGCTAGGGACTAGCCCATCTAACTGCGGAACCTGGCTCTCACGTGTAGAGTGCGTATTCCCATCTGTGGCCATCCTCGTCCGTGTGTGGCTGCCGGTTGCAGGCGGCTCCGAGAACAGGCGCATGGAAGGGGCCCAGCAACGGCCCATGGGGTGAACAAAGGATAGTCTGTCCCGGAGCCTCATCTGAACAGAGCTAAATGGAAGGTGGAGCCTCACCTAGAACATCCTGGAAGCAGATCCGCAAGGGCTCACTTCTCTGTGACCTGCAGCTTCCCTCTCCCAGTGTTTGTCATCTTTGAGCAGAGCAAATCCTGGTTCTGCTCAGAACTGCTCCACAGAAGCCGGAATGGATGGGGAGTGGGGAGATTAAGGGCCATCCTGAAAAGGCGTGGTCACCAAACACCACGATTTTCTTGTATTCTAGAGTAACTTCCCACTTCTCTCCTCCCCCTCATTTAATTCCTGCTGTCGATGAGATAGTTCAGGTCTCACCTGCTGCTCCAGTGGCCCCTTCTGGTCTCCAGCCTGGGACCCCCTGAGAACAGGGACTTGGGCTCCAGTGCTGGGTGGTCCCTTGCTGTGTACAGCATGGAGCCTGGTGTCCAGGAGACGGGCAGTAAATATGTGTGGAGGGGACCATTTAATTCTGCACGGGAGTATCGTTTTCATTCTTCGCAACACACTTCAATCAGTAAAATGAATACACTCTACCAGTGACATCTAGAGAGGCACTTCTTGCCCTGGAGCAGGCGACAGGGCCACCCGGAGAGTTGGGCTGCACCCAGACTGCAAACCCCACACTCAGGGGCCCTGGCTGCATGGGGGGGTGGGGAGGCCTGTAATTATTATTTTGTGAAAGTTCCCAGGTGCTGCCGCTCTTGCTAACACTGATCCCGCCCTCGGAGGGGCACTGCTCTCTAGACAGGAGCCCACCACCAGTGACAACACTCTAGACAACGACACACGTGACTCGATGATTACCAACATTTTGGGCAATTCCGAGATTATTTCACAGCATTAAAAAAAGAATGGACACATTCAAAGTTTTCTGTTTGGAGGAGTCATTTGCTACATGGGGTTGGCGGTGGGGGGGGAGGTCCCTTCATTTTTGCAAATACAAGGAAATACAGTGTAAAACGTGACTGCAATATCCTAATCTGAAGCACGGAGAGCTCACCACAGTCATACTTCAGACAGAATACGGGGCTCCCCAGGAAAGGGGCCAAGCTTGCCTGGAGTTACGTTCTGACTTCTCAAAACATGAAACCATTTATTTTGGCTTTAATGCATTCAAAGAAAAATTCCCTTATACCCCATCCCCTCCCCCACACACACACAAATCAGCTTTCAATTCACAATGAATGCGCTGTGGGTCTTTCTGGGTCTCACTCGCTGAGGCCTGGGGGCGATGGAGGCGCCTCCCTCATGCTCCTTGCAGGAGTCCCTGCGTCCCCACCAGCCAGAGCTGGTGAATCACCCGGCCCCAGCAGCCTGCGTCCTTTCCAATTACCGTAGCTATCGGAGCCGGCTAAAAAACCAGTAGCAGCTGGCAGGAAATGGGTAAGAAAACTGACCACAGATAAACTGTAGGGCTCTACGGAGGAGCGGCAGATGGACTCAGGGACAGGAAGTCGTGCTGTGAGGCCTCGGCCCTCGCCCGCCCAGGGGGCACTGCGGGCAATCCACGGGCACAGACACCCGCACAATGCAGTGACCAGCCAGCCCAGCCCAGGCCGAAGCCCCTGGCGGGAAAGAAGTGGCCCAAAAGGGGAAGAAGCACCGGAGAAGTGCTGGGCTGCAGGGTCCTGGCGAAGGCGGTGGTTGTGATACGGCAGTGATGTAACAACAGCAGGCCACCACACTGTCAGGACGAATCAACTGTTGACCGAGCATTTCCTACTGGGGTCCCTGCAGCCTGCTCTCGGGCGGGGGGCACCAAGGCACTCTGAGAACGTGCTGGGGACGTGACGAAGTGCTGCTTTCTGGAGTTATAAGCCCAGAGCTTTCAAATACGCCCGCGACTCTTCAGCCAATTCAAAGGGCAGACCCTTCAAAGTTTCTAATAACAGAGAAAGTAATAGCTAGGCAGCCTGCCTGATCCTGCCCGCGCATTGTCCCATTGATGTCACAGATACCCCAGGAGGTAGGGCAGACTGTCCCCATCTTACAGGTGAGCAAATGGAGGCTCAGGATAGAGTACACTTTCCCTGGGTCATGCAGCCCATGAGAGCAGAGCCCAGCTTCGAGGTCTGACCAGGACCCTGCCCTGTCCACTCTGCTCACAGAGCCGCCAAGTGCTGAGAAGGGAAGTGGAGGGAAGGGGGAGGGAAAGGGAGGTGAGTGGAGCGGGGGCTCTCACCTGGGCCTGGGTCCTCTCCCAGGGGAACGCCGGGCTGTCAGTAGTTAATAACGTCCTCCCAGTGGCCCGAGATGGATGCCCACCCAGGACACCACCCCAGGCAGCCCAGTGAGCGGGACATACTCTCTTTGCATCCCTGCGCAGAGCCAAGGTGCTATCGGGGCAGCCAGAGCAGCATGGTGACTGAGGCCTGCCAGCCACTGGCTTCTCTGTGACATGTTTTGTGACAAGCTGCAGTGACAAGAAGCTGCAGCATCTGCACTTGAACTTGTGACCGGGTGGCAGGCCCCCAGAGAGAGCTGGGGCACAGCTGGGGCAGGGGTGGGGGTCCCTTTCCCGTCTCTGCACCTGCCCCAGGGGGCGTGCACGGTCCCCCTCTGCTGGCACCCAGTCCCGCGCTCAGCTTAGCAAGATGGGAGTTCAGCTGGGTCTGAGTCACCCTTGTTCCTGGAACTCTGAAGGCGGGAGAGGATGCTGTGGGTAGGCTCTAACTGTATCATCTGGGCTGGG
The DNA here is from genome assembly GCA_963575035.1 of Avahi laniger. Classification (NCBI taxonomy): domain Eukaryota; kingdom Metazoa; phylum Chordata; class Mammalia; order Primates; family Indriidae; genus Avahi; species Avahi laniger. Next base: position 9,604 of record CAUYSK010106448.1, read on the forward strand.
GCCGGTAGCAGATGGTCCTTATAAAAAAAAACATACTTCCATGTGTGCTTAAATTAGCACAGCACTCACCATCAGCTGAATGGGGAAATGTACAAGCCAGCCGTTCACGTGGGAGTGGGCGCTGCAGGCTGCAGTTGGGACGAGGGGCCCAGACACCAGCCGCGGCGGCTGAGCCTAGGAGGCAGAAAGAGAAGGCTTGGTGCCCACTGTGTGCCTGGCAGGTGGCGGGCCCTGCGACCATGGGACCTTCCCCACTGCTACCTGTGAGCCCGGGAGAAGTGACTGGCCCAAGAGTCCCCTGGGGAGTGGGGACAACACAACACCGGCCTCCCCGCCACCCCACCCGCCTCTCTGTCAGCCCAAGGAACACCGGTCTTCATCCTGGCCATCCGGAAGACTAGACTACCTTTAGGGGATCAGAAACTACCGACTCTGAGGCAATCTCTCCCTTCCCCATCGTCCAGGAACCCGGAAGCAAGGCCCAGAGTCTTGGGAGCCTGACCTTTCAGAGTCTGGCCTGGGCCATCTCGGATCTGCCCCTCACCATTGAGTGTCCTGGGGCAAGGCACTTCCTCCTTCTCAGCCTCGGTTTCCTTATCTGTAAAATGGACTGAAAACAGCTGCCTTCTCCAGCGGGAGCCCAGCACATGGTGTGCTCTGCAAATGGCACTCACGTCTCTGCCTCACTCCCTGAGGCGTGAGAGAGCCCTTGGCCTTTTCTCCCCTTAAAAAAAAATCTCTTTTCTCCTTATGTAAGCCATGCTATACTTTGGCAAGCAGAAGTAACAGCTCAAAGAGTCCAGGTCTACTGTGGCCCTTCTGGGCTACCGCGTAGACAGGAGGGAAGGGGCAGCAGGGAAGGCTGGAGGCTGTGGCAGCAGATAGAGCTGGGGTCACCTGCTCCAGATGGCGGCCGGAGCTCCCGGAGGCCACAACAGCCGCCCCCAGAGCTCAGCAAATCAGAGCCCGGGTGGCTGTGGTGTCTGAGGGCGGAAGACCCTCCCAACGGCGGGGCGAAGGTGAGGAAGCCACAAGGGAGCCAGAGGTGCTCACGCTGCTCCTCCAAGACAGCAAGTTGGTCCCAGGTGGAGGGTCCCCCGAGGTCACTGTTGTGTCCTTTGGGGATAAGCTGTGTGGTGTGCTGGCAAATGTTTAACAACCAGCTCTGGGGAGGGGGATTAAAAATAGCTCTGATCTGTATGATCTGTAGCGTGTGCCAATTTCTGTGGTATAAACTCCCACCGTGGTCGGCTTCATCACTGCACGTGAGGTTGGGAAGAGACGTGCAAATCGCTGCCATGAGCTCCAACCGACAGGACAGCCTATCGCAGGTGCCTCACGCATGTCTCTGCTTCAGCCTGCGCAGCGCTGAGCTCAGCACCCCTCCCAGGCCGGTCCCGCCCCAGGGTCTGTGGCTTCCTCCCTCTTGCCCAGGTCTGACCCACCCTTCCCAGCCCCAGGTCCCTCCCCTTGTGTCTCTGTCTTCATCCTCGCACACCTCCACCCTTGCCCTCCAATCTGCCTTCCTCATCCTTCCTGGGTGATCCTCCCAAATCTTAGATGTGCTCAGGTCACCCTCCTGCCAAAAACTCCTGAGTCCAGACCAGGGTCCCAGAGGAGCTTCCCAGGCCCAGCGCAACTGGCCTCAGCCTACCAGTTCCGATTCCTCTTGCACCTCCCCTGCCTTTCTCAGTCCTCGGGCATGCCCTGTCCTCCCTCCCAGGCGCTGGGGAATGTGGCTGGCTCTATCTGGAATCATCTTCATCTCACCTCCACACCCAGCCCTTCACCCCTGTGATCCCAAGTCCAGCAGGTCCTTGCTCCCAGGGAGGCCCCTTCTTCCCCTATGCCCCCCAAGGATAGGTGCTGTGTTATCTGCCCCCCCTGCCCAAGGCTCCCTGAGCCCTCCCTTCACGACAGGTAATATGGATGGTAACTATGCACTTACTTGTGTGGCTAAGTAACATTTCGCTCTCCCACTAGACCAGTGATGCCCAAAGGTGCAGCAGACTGTCATTTCAAGCAGGGCAATTTTTTACTCTCTGGCACTGTCTGTGAACTGGCCCCCACCTGCTAAATTCTAGCAGCACTCTCAGACATGGTGACACACATCAGAGGCCCTCCTCCCTTCCCACACATCTGGGGAGGCTGGGCCACCCCAACAGAGACCTACTACCTGGGACACTAAGGGCCAGAGGGACAGGAGCTCTGTCTAGGATTGTTCAACCCCCAGTGCCTGGGAGGCTCCCAGCATACAGTGGATGTCCGGGAGATGCTTGTCAAATGAATGGGTGGGAAGTTCCTGCCGCAGGCTTTTGAACAAGCTGCTGATGGCTGCAGCGGATGCTACGAGGACTTTGCGTCTGGGGTCCAGGAAGCCGTCACGCTTCTAGACAGTGATCCTCAGCACCCTGGAGAAGGTGTCACCCCGTGGCACCAGCCCAGAACTGAGTCAGGCAGGACCCAAAGCCAGCCTCTGCTTCGTCTCACCTTCCTCCAGCAGTCTGGGACGCAGGGGATAAAGTGGGTCCTCCCTTGACCACGCTGCGAGGGCAGGTGCTACTCTCCTGTCCCCGTGCTCAGGATCTCGGCTTCCTCCCTGTCTCCTGCCAGCCCTCTGTACAGCCTCCCCAGTGAGCTGGCCGAGACAAAACACAGGCAGCGTGCGAGCCAGGCCACAGGTAAGGCAGAGAATAGCTGTGGGCCCGCACGGTGCTGGGATTTCCCCTGCAAACCTTCCCTGGGACAGTCAGCTTTGCTCTGCCTTCCACAGGGATGAGCCTCTTTCCCCACCATGCAAATTCCAGCCTCTTCAGGGGACCTTCACGGTTAACATTCAGCTTCATGTTCCACTCCATCAACAGGCGTTTATCACACTCACTTCGTGTCGTGGGAACCTAGAATTGGCCTTCGCGTCCCACTTCATTGGCCCTGGGCCTATATTTGAGGGCTCTCTGGTGCCTGGTATCTATTCATTCCATCAGGTCTAACTCTGCACATGTCCTGTGCTGGGACAACGCCAGGCCCCGGTCACACCGCAGCCAGCGATCCCCAGGGCCTGGCCTCCACGAGCTGCGGCATGTGCTGGCTGTCTTGTCATCTGCCCACTCCATTTAATTCCACCCCTCTGCTCTGCGTCAAGCCCTCTGCCCAGCCCTCCCGTAGACCCTTCAGAATTGGGAAGACAAGAGTTTACACGTCTAAGACCCAGAGAGAACAATCAGAGAGCTGTAAATGGAGAACCGGGTGCGGTGCAGGAGGAGAGGTCAGCACAGGCGGAGCAGGAGGTGGAAATCACAGACGGGATCCGCTCTGGCCCAGCCTCGAAGGAAAAACAATAATAACGACGGTGGAGTAGCTAGTACTTACTGATGCCGACACTTTCCTAAGCAATTTACAGGGACTGTCTCATTTAATCTTCCCAATTATTTCATGGCACAGGTGTTATGCTCATTCCCATTTTACAGATGAAGGACCGAGGCACATAGAATTAACTAACTTGTTTAAGGTCGTGCAGTTTGAAAGTGGCAGAGTCAGGATTTGAACCCAAGCAGTCTGGCTTCAGGGCAAGTGCTCCTAGGCACTACCAAGAGAGTTCGGGCGTGTTGGCTACCCGTAGCTGCGTGAGAAATCTTCCCAAGTTCAGCAGCCTAACACAACACCTGTGCGCGGGTCAGGGACCTGGGAGAGGCAAGCTGGTCCCTCTGGCTCTGGGTCCCTCACAAGCTGCTATCCAGGGAACGGCCTGAAGTCCTCCCGGGGCCTGACTGGGGAGGATTTGGTTCCGAGATCACTCGAATGGCCGTTGGCCAGAGACCTCAGTTCCTTACAGCGCGGACAGCAACGTGGCGGCAAACTTCCTTTGTGGGGAGGAGTGAACAGGGCAAGCGAGCGCGCTGGGGACAGCCGCCGCGGTCTGCAGCGTGCTCACAGAAGTGGCCCCATCACTCTCGCCATAGCCTGTGGTCTGTTGGTGAGAAGTGAGTCTCCGTGCCTGGCTCCCGCTCAAGGGGGGACATTTCAGGGGCATGGACGGCAGCAGGGGGTCACCAGGGCTGTCCAGAGCAGGAGACGGGAGACCACAGACGCCCCAGAAGCCCTAATTGTGTTTGCTCCAGGAATAATAATAGCCTCGGAGTGAGCTCAAACTTGATTCCCAGCCTGAGAGGATGCTTCCTCCTGTTCTCCCAGAAACCAAGTGCCAAATCAGACGAACCCTTCTTAAAGAGCATCTGCACGCTCCGCTATGTAAAGAAACACAAGTGTATTTGTATTTCGCTGGCGTCAGGCGGAAAACTTGGCACCGTCCCTGCCTCCTCCGCTGCCTCGCCATACGACTCCAGTCAGCCCCCGGCTCCTCTAACGCATTTATTTTTCATCTTCCTTCGCTCCCCCACTGCCCATAGTGAAGAAACGCCCTGCTGGTTCCGGCGTTTCACTATCAGAGGCAGCTGCCGAGTCACTACTCCGAGGCTAGAGGGCCAGGCCCACGCTGGAGTCGGCAGTCAAGGCTCTCGACCCCAAGGCCCAGCCCACTCCAGTCCAGCTGGTCGTGAGCCTTGCACCTTCCTACCTCCAAGCCTTCACCCTCTCCTTTCCTGACCCTCCAGTGCTTTTCCTGCTCCTGTTCACTCAGCCAAATTTTGGTTGCCCTTCAAGGTCAATCCATGCCCTCCCTTCTCTTTGAGCTTCTCCAGACGACTCCAGCTCTCCAAGGCTGGACTTGGGAAAGAGATGTCGTGTGCTCAACAGGACCAGTGAAACCAGAACACCCACCACAGAGAGCAAATAGCTCCCAAAGTTGTCCGAATTCTCCTCCCTGCCCCGTCTTCGCTGCCTGGTTGCTCCGCCTGGGTCACCCTGGATAACGGTTCTCAGTGTCCTTCCTTCTGAACACCTGCTTCCAGGCAGCTCCATGGCCAAAGAGCCTGCTTCCCCCCTTCCCCAAATCTCCCGCTCCCCGGTCTGTTCTCACCTGTCCCATCACGGCCAGGTCTTGTCGTCAGGACAACCCTCTCCTCTAAACTGCCCCCGCACTCGCGTCTTCATGAATCCTGGAGACACTCCACCAGATCCCTTGCGCAGGTCTCGATCTTTCTACCTGTTTCCCAACTAGACTTGGAGCACTTTCCTGGCAGGCCTGTGTCCAATTCGTGTCTGAGTCCAGAACAGCGCTGGGCTAGAGGGCACATATGTCAGGTCAGGAAAGATGAAGGAGATGAAACTGTCCACAAGTAAGCTTGATTCTCCTCGTTTCCGTAGCCTGCAGAAATGCAAACATCTTCCACTTACAATCTCAGAACATAAACTCAGAGTCATGTGCACGGACGAGGGAGAGAACAATAGTGCACAATAGCTTTATAAGAAACAGCTGAAGAGCACCTTCGAGGTGCATGGCTGAGTCCCCACTTCCCACGCTCAGAGGGTGCTGCCACGAGATGGCGAGTACAGACGCACAGGCAAGAGCTGGATGCTCAGCAGGGCTGCGGGAGGCCTCAGCAGCATTGCATAAAACCCCCTGACATCGGCGTGGACCCCAGGTCTTCCTGGCAAGCTCCCCATTGCAGTCCCCGCTGCATGACACCCGTATTACTCACTGCACGGTTCTGTTGTACTTTCTATTCCGCTGTTCTCTTTCCACACATTGTTCAGAAATAAATACCGGTGCCCACATTACATTTTGCTTTTAAATAGCACACCAAAGAGGAGACATGCCCAGTGGTCTCCAAGTCACACCCCACGGGCCCTAGGTCATTTGCCTAAGAGGCAGATGTTGGACCTGGGAAAGCTCACAGGTAACGGCGCGGGGTGCGGGGCGATGCACCTGGCGCAGTCTCAGGAAGTCTCCTCGCTGTTTAAACTAAGGCTGCCTTCTCTGAAAAGCAGCTCCCCTCAGGCTTTTTGATCTGAGGGCCACTTTACACTCTTAAAAATTCTTAAGCATCCTAAAGAGCTTTTGTTCATGTGGGTTGTATTTGATATTTACTATATTAGAAATTAAAACTGAGGAAGTTTTTAAATAAGTATCAACTTGAATCAAAACTAACAATGGCAAATTCAGCACACATTAGCATAAATTTCACATTTTAAGAAAGATAACTCTATTTTCCAATAACAAAAATAGCAGTGAGAAGAATGACAACAGCTTATAATCGTCCAAAGCTTCTAATGTCTGATATAACAGACAACAGCCGGATTCTCAGCTCTGTTTCTGCCTTCACTCTGTGGCAGTGTGCTGTTTCAGTCGAAGTATGGGAAGAAAATTCAGCCTCAAACAAATAGGCATTTAGGAAAGAGAACACAATTTGTAATGGGCTTTTCAGATAATTGTTGCTATTCTTCCTTAATACTCTCCTAAAACTGAAAAGGTAGTAGTTTCTTAAAGATTAGCTGCAATGTTGAATCTGAAACCACATCAATTAATTTTTTATACATGGTTACTTTCTTTTTTTTTTCTTTTTTTTTTCTTTTTTTTTTTCTTTTTTTCTTTCTTTTTTTTTTTTTCTTTTTTTCTTTCTTTTTTTTTTTTCTTTTTTTGAGACAGAGTCTCACTCTGTTGCCCAGGCTAGAGTGAGTGCCATGGCGTCAGCCTAGCTCACAGCAACCTCAGACTCCTGGGCTCAAGCGATCCTCCTGCCTCAGCCTCCGAGTAGCTGGGACTACAGGCATGTGCCCCCATGCCCGGCTAATTTTTTCTATATAGATTTTTAGTTGTCCAAATAATTTCTTTCTATTTTTAGTAGAGACGGGATCTCACTCTTGCTCAGGCTGGTCTGGAACTCCTGACCTTGAGGAATCCACCCGCCTCGGCCTCCCCGAGTGCTAGTATTACAGGCGTGAGCCACGGCATCCGGCCGACGTGGTTACTTTAAAATCCTCTAGCTGTCCTGCACTTTGAATAGATCATTTTTTTACCCACTCATGATTTTGAAACAAATGCAAATGGCAAATATTGATTCATTAAGTTATGCACACTATCAAACACTGGGACATTTCATTCCACAACATAACATTAATGTGACCACTAATCTCATCAGAAAAGTCTGTAGGTGTTAGGAAGCTATCGAGCTCACAGTGGCAGATACAAGTTTTCTAAATTTCTAATTTTTACCTGAAAGCTTCAATTTTATGGCAACAGATACTGTCAGTTATTTTTCCTGAAGTGACAGGCTCACTCTGTTTATTTTCAAGAAAATATCTACCAAATAGTTTGGGTTAAGGAAGTCCTTCTAAAATCTAAAAGGCCAGCCTCTTACGGAAAGTTCCGAGGATCTTAAACGTCAGTGAAAGGCGAAGAAGAGATCTCCAGGGAGGAATTGCCTGCAAACGGCTCCCAGGAGCCTGGAGCAGGACCGTTCACCGGAACCAGACTGTTGGAGGCCACATGGAAGCCAGAGGTTAGCCTACTCCACAGCTGACCCGTAAGCCTCAAATCCAGCATCTGTCGTAGAAATTGTGACAATGGTCAACACATCCTTCTGGCAGGTGGTGCAAGGCATGGTGCAAGAAGGCCAGAGTACCCATACATTGTGGGATGGCTGTCCTAGGCCCCCCTGCATGGTGGGACAGCCCCCAGGTGTAAACAGGCCGCACTCCAGCCCTGATCACAAACATCAAAAAAGCCGACATGCAGAAACCTAGCACCTTGACGATGACCAGCGAGGTCTGGCCACATGAAAGAGCTTAATTCATACCTCAGGGGCAGCTCCACTTAGGCCAAGAAAAACCAGGCCTTTTACTGTGTCCCAGACATTTTTGTTAATGTGTCCAATGAATCAATCATGATTTTAGAAGAAATGTTACAATCTTTCACGAAATCAAAAAATCAGTGAAACCATCTTGGTCATTTAATTCTTCCTTTAATGACATTCTGAAAAGTCAACAGAATGTTTCTTTCATCCACGTTATGACTTTTCATCCAGGTATGGCAGAACAGCCGGGTAGCCAAGGTCATAGACCCTGGAGCCGGGTTGCTGGAGTTTGAATCCCGGCTCTCTTACCCATCAGCTGTGCGACAAGGTATCCAATTGCTCTGCGCCTCAGTTTCCTCAGCTGTGGAATGGAGCACAATACAGCACCTACCTCCTGCTGTGAGGACCAAATAATCTCTTAACAGCGAAGCTCTTTTGAGAGGTAGCTGTTATTACCACAGGTTCACCGTCTCCCAGTGTGCTCATTTCTGCAGAGGGGCTGTCAGCCAGGGCCTTCCACCGCCATGAGAAGGCCTCCCTCCATGGTGGCTGGCTCCTACCTGGGCAGCTCACGGCCCTGGGCCCAGGTGACAGCATGCCCAGGAATCCGGGAAAGTTAAAGCCGGCTGCTCCTCTCGGCTCTCTCTTCCTGTCACCAAGGAGCGACAAGTGTGAGGAGAGAGGAGGCCCAGCAATGGGCCCCGACCCCTGGACCCTTCCACCTGGGAGACCTGTGGGTCTGGAGAAGATGGGGACACGGGGTGCCTGGTGCCTGCTTTTCCCCTGTAGCTGCCCCCGGTGGTCCACAGCCATCACCTTCCCCTGTGGACCGTGTGCCAGGGGAGGTGTGTTGGCCCTGATGCCTGCACTGGGGGAAGCCGTGTGACAGCCCACACTGAGGTCAGCACGATCTCCACGGAAACGGTGAGGGCCATGCTCGCAGCTCAGGGCCTCTGGCCTCGTTGCGAAGGGTGCATAAGGGACTCTGCCCCACTGGAGAGACCCACTGAGGGGCCAGGCAGGGCCCGGACCGCGGGAAACAGGCAGCAGGGCAGTGGGCGGGAGGGCAGTGGGGGCGTGTGGGCTGTCTGAACCTCAGCCACTCGGATAGGCGTCTGCAGGAGTGACGGACTCACCACCAGTGACTCCCACAGGGGTACCCACAAAACAGGTAGGAACACCCAGAGCCAAACACACACTCACACAAAGGGAACAGCTGCCTGTCCAAACAGACAGGCACAGCCAGAGCTGCCCGGTGGCCACGCTCCATCTTGAGGTTCCTCTCGCCCGCAACACTGGTGGCCCTCAACTTGCAGTGACCCAGACCCAATCAGAACTTCTGTCACAAGAGATCTTGCAACGTTGTCTGCCACTGTTTCCAAATTCAGGAACTAAGGAGGTGCATGTAGCCACATCAGAAATGGAGGGCACATTTATCAAAGACGGAGCAGGGGGAGGAGAACTCAGAGACGGGCTGCGCAGGTGAGAAGGAGGAGGAAGCAGGTAGACGGCCACTCGGGGGGGCTGGGCATGCCCTGGGAGCCACGCAGGCACCACCTCACGTCACCCCAAGAGACTAGAAGCCAAAAGTACTATCCTCCTTTACAGACAAGCTAGCTAAGGGGATTTGTCATAAGTCACAGAATGGCAAGTGTACTTGAAATCCAAAGACCTCCCCTCCCTTTGCACGTGTAGCTGCTGAGGTCAAGAGCGCAAGAGCAGCAGGAAGTTCTAGAGAAAGTCATTGGTAAACCCACGTTTGCTAATGGTTTACTGTCAGCATTATACACACAGGTAACCAAAGCCCTTGTCAACTACCACAGTGACCATTACCAGTGAGCAAAATGTAGCAAAGAAAGGCCACGGTGCCAAGAATCCAGCCAACCATGACAGGCAGGGCACCAGCCGGCTCAGGAGACCTGGGGTCGGGGCCAGCCTTGCCTCCGCCCTGCCAAGGACATGGTCAAATCACTACTGTCTTTGCATGGGTTTCTTGCCCTACAAAATGGTGAGGGGTGGGATGGATGACCTCAACACCTTCTGAAATTCTCTTCTAAGAAGTGTAGATATAATTATGAGACATCAGCAAGTTATATCATGTGTATGCACCCAGGCACCCGTGGAGTAAACACTCCATGAATTCCCAGTGGACACAAAAAAGATCATTGTTTACAGGTTATATGAGTTTATAATCAAAATTTTATTTTAAAAAATTTAAAAATATTGTCGTAACTAAGAAGACAGATCTTTAGGATGGCAGGGGATGCTGATGTAATGATAAAAAATAGACCAGCAGGATATACTACAACCTAGAAACATACATTGTAAATGGAAATGTAATACATGGTAAGGGAAGGTGAAGCAGTTTTAAAATGTGGTCACAAATTCCTTGACACTTCCTCCATTGAGAGGTGGGGTCTATGTCCCTTTCCCTTGAATCCGGGTGGGCATGTGACTGTCCACCAATTGCAGTGATGCAGGTAACTTCCAAGGTGGGGTCATAAAAGGCCATGCTTCTTCCTCCTTGCTGGGTTGCAACACTCACTCTTGGTGTCCTAACCTCCCATGAAAAACTCAGATGCCCCAGAGACCTCCATACTGTGAGGAAGCCCAAGCCATGTAGAAGCCAAGTGTAGGTGCTCTAGGGACTGTTCCCAGCTGAGCCCAACTTTTGAGTCATCCCAGCCCAGGTGCCCAGACATGTCCATGAAGAAGTCTCTGGATGATTCCAGCCTCCCAGTATTTCCCAGACACTCAAGCCTTCCCAGCTGAGGCCCCAGACATGGTAAAGCAGAGCCAAGCCATCCTGCCCAAAGGCCCCACCTACAGAATTCATGAGCATAATAAAGTGATGACTGTTGCATGCCACTAAGTCTGGAGTCATCTGTCATACAACAACGGGTAACCAGAACAGAAGACATTTTCAATCACTGAGGAAATAATGACCCCTTCAACAAATGATATAAAGACTCAGAAATTATTTTCATGCCATAAAAAAATTGTTAATGGATTCATAGGATGAATATTTTCATTATAAAAGTATTAAAATAAAATAAAGAAAAAGCATTATCAAAGTCTAGGGATAGGATAGTGTTTCATAAGTATTAGCCACCCTCCAAAAAACCCAGATAACATGAAAGAAAAGATTGACAAGTTTTATCAAGTATATGTACGTAAATATCTTATGACCAAAGACTCCATAAACGAACTCAAAAGCCAACGGACAAACAGGCAGAAAGTCTTGGCAGCATGGATAACAACCAAAGTATTGATATATAGAAAAAAATTAGCACCTACACATTCAAAAGGACCAAGAATTCAAAAGAAAATTAGGAAATTATATGAGCAGATAATTCACAGAGAAGAAATATAAATGGAAAGTAAACATATAAAAGAGTCAAACCTCATTAGCAATCATACGCATTTATTTTAAAACAATATCAAAAAAACCCAATAATATAATTTTTCACCCATAATATTGGTAAGAAGTGATACTGATAAGAGTGTATAGAAAGAGGCACTGTTATATTATTGATAGGAATGTAAATTGGGGTCTTTTTGAAGGACAATTTGTTGAATCTATCAGAATTTTAAATTTTCACACCTCTTTATCCCGTAAGTCATTTCCAATTGACTATCGCATGGCAATATTCCCATAGACCCATTTATGCAAAAAAAAATGTACTGTAAAAAAATATGAAACAATGGCAATTGCCACAATGTTTGTGAAAGCAACCAATTAAAATAAACATAAATACATATGAATAAGTATTTGGCAAAATAAACCCTGAGCAGACATACTGTGGATGATGATGCATCATTTTAAAACAACGAGGTAAATATCACAAACAGAATAGACCAGAAGACTCAGCTCTCTAGAACCATTGACAGATAGATTTCTCATTATAAAGAGGAGTAACAACAGCAAGATATCAGAATAGGAGGTCCCAGTCCTTATCTCCTCACAGAAACATGTATTTCACAAACAGTCACAGATTGAAAATACCTTTATGAGAGCTCCAGAATCCAACTGAAAGGTCCCAGCACCCTAGTGAAGCACAAAATACAAGAACAGCCACACTGGAAAGGGTAAGAAGAACAGTCTCACCTTACCCACACCTCCCCTCCGCAAGCTGGCACAGCTGAGCACCAAGACAAACATCCTCAGCCTGCACTTTCTTCCATGGGGAAAAGAGGGAGCAAAGCGAGCACCCAGCTTCCCCAGCCTTTCAGGGCACTTCCCGGGAAGGCCACTTCTCCCTTGCCTCACCCAAAACATTGAGGAAATTGACCTGTGGTCAGCTAAGAATAAAGAAAAGGGGCTGGTGCTCTCAGCAACTGGCAGATTTCAGCAATCAGCCCATGGGCCCCATAAGCTGGCCTGCCAGCTATCTTACCCATGAACCCCACCAGCCAACTGTCCTACCCACAGATCCCAGAAGCTGATCCATGTGCCCCTCTGCAGCCAGTGCCCCATTAGCCCCCACAGATGACATCCCACATCCCCCTGCAGACAGCACAGATCTCAGCAGCTAGAGTGGTTCTCAGCAGCCAGCTCAACTCTACAGGACTGGAAAAGCATCATGAGCAGATTAGAGCAAGGAGAAGAAAGAATCAGCAAACTAGAAGGCAGGTCATTTAAAATTATCCAGTCAGAGGAGAAAACAAAGAATGCAAAGGAGTGAAGAAAGCCAACAGGACTTACTGGGCACCCTTAAGCAGGAGATGGACATATGAATTCATAAAGCTCAAGGAATGCCAAATAGGTTGACCCTAAAGAGATACGCTGAGACACAGTAAGCAGATGCTCCTTGACTTACAATGAGGTTATGCCCCAATAAATCCATCATAAGATGAAAATATCATAAGTCAAAAATCAGTTGTTTACCCTCCTGATTGAGTGGCTGACTGGGAGCTGCAGCTTGTTGCCACTGCCAAGCATCATGAGAGAGTATCATATCACATATTGCTAGCCCAGGAAAAGATCAAATTTCAAAATTTAAAGTATGGTTTCTGCTGAATGCATATCACTTTCACACTATCATAAAGTTGAAAAATTGTAAGTCCAACCATTGTAAGTCAGGGACCATTTGTATTTAAATTGTCAAAAGTCAAAGACAGGCCAGGTGCGGTGGCTCAAGCCTGTAATCCTAGCACTCTGGGAGGCCGAGGCGAGTGAATCGTTCTGAGCTCAGGAGTTCAAGACCAGCCTGAGCAAGAGCAAGACCCCATCTCTACTAAAAATAGAAAGAAATCGGGCAAACAACTAAAGATAGAAAAAAAAAATTAGCCAGGCATGGTGGTGGATACCTGTAGTCCCAGCTACCTGGGAGGCTGAGACAGGAGGATCACTCGAGCCCAGGAGTTTGAGGTTGCTGTGAGCTAGGCTGACGCCACAGAACTCGCCCCAGGCAAGAGAGTGAGACTCTGTCTCAAAAAAAAAAAAAAAGTCAAAGACAAAGAGAAAATTTTGAAAGTAGTAAGAGAAAAGCAACACATCACCTACAAGTAAACCTGAATAAGACTGACAGCATATTTCTTAGCAGAAACTTGGCAGGCTAGGAGAAATTGGGATGACGTGTTCCAAGTTCCAAAAGAAAAAGCTGCCAACTAAGAATTCTATACCCAGCAAAACTGTCCTTTAAAAATGAAGGAGAGGTAAAGGCTTTCCCAGACAAAACTGAGGGAGAACTGCCTTATAATAAGGTAAAACTAGAACTACCTTTATAATAAATGCTACAGGAAATTATTCAAGTTGAAATAAGAGGACACTAAATAGCAACACAAAAGCTTATGGAAGTAAAAATCTAACTGGTAAAAGTAACTATATAGACAAATACAGAATAATGTGATATTGTGATGGTAATGTTTAATCACTTTTAATCCAAGTATAAAAGTTAAAAGATAAAAGTATTAAGAATAGTTTAACCACAGAAATTTGTGAATAGATTCACAATATAAAAGGAAATAAATTCTGACATCAATAACATAAAGAGAGAAGGAGTAAATATGTACAATAAAGTTGTTATCAGCTTATAATAGGCTGTTACAACTATAAAAAGTTTTATGCAGTAACCAAAAAGAAAAAAATATACAGTAGATTAAAAAAAGATAAAGAGAAAATAATCACAAAGTATATCATGACCAAAAAGTCACCAAATCACAAAGGCAAACAGCAAGAAAGGAAGAAATAACAAAAGAACTACAAAACAGACAGAAAACAATACACAAAATGGCAATATAAAATCCTTAACTATAAATAATTACTTTAAATGTAAATGGATTAAAATCACCAATCAAAAGATATAGACTGGCTGAATGGACACAAAAAAACAAGATCCAACTATATACTGTATATAAGAGGCTCATTTTAGATTTGAGGACACATCTAAGCTGAAAGTGGAGGGATAGAAAAAGATATTCCATGAAAAGGGTAACCCAAAAAAAAGTATTTATATTTATATCACACAAAATAGACTTTAAGTCAAAAACAGGCAATATCATTATTGTGTAATGATAAAAGGGTCAATTCAACAAGAAGATATAACAATTATAAATATAAATGCATCCAACAATCACAGCACCTAAAGATATAAAGCATTTACAGATCTGAAGGGAGAAATAGAAGCAATACAATGATAGTAGAATTCAATACTGTACTTCCAATAGTGGATAGATCATTCAGACAGAAAATCAGTAAGGAAACAGCAAACTTGAACAACACTATAGACCAAGAGAAAAAGAGAGCAGACTCAAAACTGGACAAATGGAATTACATGAAACTATTAATAAGCTCTGAGCCACAAAGGAAGCCATCAACAAAATGAAAAAGCAACCTATGAAATGGGAAAAAATATTTGTAAACCATATATTTGGTAGGGGGTTAATATCTAAAATGTATAAGGAACTCTTACAGCCCAATAGCAAAATAAATAAGTAAATAAATAAATAGCCCAATTAAAAAATGAGAAAATGATGTGAGTAGACATTTCTCCAAAGAAAACACACAAATGACAAACAGGTATATGAAAAGGTGCTCAACATCACTAATAATCAGGGAAATGCAAATCACAATGAGATATCACCCCACACACATGAGGATGGCTATTAGCAAAAAAAAAAAAAAAAAAAAAAGCCTTGACAAGGATGTTGAGAAAAGGGAACCCTTGTTACTGTTGGTGCAGATGTAAATTGGTGCAGCCACTATGGAAAACAGTATGGAGGTTCCTCAAAAAATTGAAAGCAGACTACCACAGGATCCAGCAATCCCACTTCTGGGTGCATAGCCAGAGGATTTGAAATCAAGATCTTGAAGAGATATTTGTACTCCCATATTCACTGCAGCATCATTCACAATAGCAAAGATATGAAACAACCTAAGTGTCTATCGATGGATGAATGGATTTGAAAAATCCACACTTACACATACACACACACACACAGTGGAACATTATTCTTCCTTTAAAAAAATGGAAATTCTTCCATTTGCAATGACACGGATGAACCTGGAGGACGTTATGCTAAGTGAGATAAGCCAGAAATGAAGCAGAGAGAAGGATGGTGGTTACCAGGGACTGGGGGTGTGGGGAGGCAGGGAAAATGGGAAGGTGTTGGTCAAAGCATGCAAAGTTTCCATTATACAGGATAAATAAATTCTAGAGATCTGGTATACAGCATGGAGACTAGAATTAATAATAATGTATTTCATACTTGAAATTTGTTAAGATAATAGATCTTAAGTACTGTCACCAAAAAAAAAACAGTTAACTATGTAAGGTGATGGGTATTATTTAGGTTATTAAATATAAAATGTCCAATTTCCTTAAGTACTAAGTCTGACAGTTGATATCTCTGACATTTCACTTTGACACCCCTTGTTTTATTTTTATTGTGAAGGTACATGCTCAGTCTTTCAAACATATGTTTTGGCTTATGATTATCTTTCAAAAAAAATTTTAGAACAATTTTCGTGAAACCATGGATAAGTCAAAAATTCACATTATTTTTGAATATGAGTTCTATTGTGGAACCAATGCAGTGCAGACAAATGTCAACAAAGTGTTTGGGAAACATATGACTAATGAATGCGCCATACATCAATGGTTTGAGACGTTCCATTTTGGTGATTTTAATCTTGAAAATGAGCCACGTGGGTGACCTAACATCAAGGTGGATAATGATAAGCTGAAAGCTGTAGTAGAAGCGAATCCACCTCAACCTACGCATGAATTAACAGCAAGGTTTGACATCACAATTCCAACAATATTGAACCATTCGAAACAAATGGGCAAGGTAAAGAAGCCGGATAGATGGGTTCCACATGAATTAAACGAGCATCAGAAGAGAAATCATCTCGAAGCTTGCCTTTCTTTGCTGTCACAACATAAAGGCGAACCATCTCTACATCGTATTGTTAGGTGTGATGAAAAATGGATTCTTTCTGATAATCGCAAGTGTCAGAACAATGGTTGGATAAAGATGAAACACAGTCCAAAACTGAATATTCATCAAAAAAAGCTAATGGTGTGTGTTTGGTGGTCCAGCGCTGGTGTTATCCACTACAGATTCATGAAACCTGGTCAATCTATTACAGCAAATGTCTACTGCAACCAATTGGATGAAATGATGAGGATGCTTGCAATCAAGCAACTGAGACTGGTCCACAGAGGCAGGCCAATTCTCTTGCAAGACCACATGTCGCACAAACAATGCTGCTCAAACTACAGAGCTGGACGTGGAAACTCTGTCATCCACCGTATTCACCCGACTTTGCACCAACTACCACTTCTTCCAGGCCTTGGACCACTTCTTGCAAGGAAAAATATTCAATTCTCAGCCAGCTGTGGAAAATGCCTTTTGTGATTTCATTGCCACTCGCTCTCCAGGCGTATTTGCTGCTGGCATAAACAAGCTACCATTAAGATGGCAAAACTGTGTAGGTAGTTTAGGCACATACTTTGAGTAATTGTACTGCTGCTTGTTTGAGATATAACAAACTACA